>JABUQX010133138.1:7500-10000 GCA_015478945.1 Trachelipus rathkii | reverse complement strand
TCAGAGTGCGAAATCACGGAATCGGATTCCAGAATCTCGGAATCAGAGTTCAGAACCACTGAATCAGAGTCCAGAGTCACATAATCAGAGTACAGAATGATGGAATTAGAGTCCGGAATAATGGAATCAGAGTCCGGAATCACGAAATTATAGTTCGGAATCACGCAATCTGTCCAGAATCATGGAATCAGAGTCCGTAAGAATTAGCAATTATGGAAACAGAGTCCAAAATCACGGAATCAGAAACCAGAATCAAGCAATCAGTAAATTTTCTTAGAATGAACAGGAGCCGGTTTAAAAAGCATTATTGGTCCCGGAGTCTGAGTCAGTTTGACAAACCTTATTGAAACTGGAATGGGAATTGGTGCCAGGTTTGGAAGTCTCATACTTATAAGTAGTTGGAATCAAAATAGGAATCGGAATCGGATCCGTAGTTATAATTATTCCTCTTCAAACCCGCCGTACACTAGCGACAGATTTGATTGAAACCCCGCCCATTTGTGCTTGGATTATCAGAAATTACAAAAAAAAAAAAATGGAATTTTCTTTTATATTTGAGAAGCATAAAAACGTTTTGATCGCCTTCTTTATTTTGATCTTAATATAATTTATTTATAAATATAAATATATTATATATAAAATTAAAAGAACGCTATAAGTTAACAAAGGATTTAGAAATTATATATATATATATATATATATATATATATATATATATATATATATATATATATATATATATATATATATATATATATATATATATATATATATATATATAACAATTAAAAAACGCTATAACTGTCATGATAATTATAGATTGAATGTATATAACTACTAACATGAGAGGATTTTCTAAAGATTTTAAAGCATATTTTTCCATGGTTCCCCCCCCCCCCGTATCAGCAATGTGTCCAAGTAGGGGAGACAACTTCCTTTTTTCTCTCTCCACAGTGAATTTAATGGCGGCCACAAATGAGCTCAATTTTCTTGAGAAATATTACCTTAACTAATATTGACTATGGTTAGTTTTGATGTCAAATCATTGTTTAACAATGTTCCTGTGGAAGTGACTCTAGAGTGACTGGAAGAATGGTGCAGAGACCACCACACGGAATTTCCAGTGACATCAAAAATTTTTTTTGTCTTAACAAGAATTTGCCTATTCCCTTCCAATTTTTCTTTCAATGGGAAATTTTACCCACAAAAATCCGGCATAAGTATGGGTCCAGTCATCAGCAATATTTGCATGGAAATGTTTGAGAAAAATTCTTGAAGATGGTTCTGGTACAACCTTTCAATTGAAACAGATATGTGGATGATATCTTTACTATTCCATCAGAGTGCACTGACATAGATCTAGTATTAAGAAAATTGAACTCGTTTGTGCCCGCCATTAAATTCCTGTGAAAAGATGAAAGGAAGGTTGTCTCCCCTTCTTGGACACATTGCTGATACGAGGGAACAATGGAGTATATATATATATATATGCTACAGCAGCAGTGGTAGTATATATTATTATATATAGAGTTGTTATATATATATAGTTATTATTATTAAGTTGTTATTATATATATATATAAGTATATAAATATTATATATATAGCATATATATGCAGTTATATTATTATAGGCATATATATATATATATATATAATATGTTATTAGCAGCAGTATATATATATATATGCATATATATATATTATATATTATTATATATATTATTATTATATATATATATATGTATATATTATTATTGTTATTAAGTTGTTATATATATATATATTACATATATTATACATATACAGGTTGTTGCTGGCTACTACTATTGGCTGGGTTGTTGCTGTTATAGTCCATAGCTGGCATATATTACATATATATATATATATATAAATACATATATACATATATATTATGGTTATTACATATATATATATAAATATATATATAATAGGTTATATATATGGAGATATAATAATACATATACATGCTATTACATATATATATATATATATATATAATATATATATTATATTATTATTATATATATATATATATATATATACATTTAACAAATAAAGAAAAAGTTATAAATATATAAAAATAGAGATATACATATACTATATATATATATATATATATATATATATATATATAAGTTATATATATATATATTATATATATATATATATAAATAGCAAATATATATATATATATATATAGTTATATATATATATATATATACATATATACACATAGCACACCCACATATATATATATATATATATATATATATATATATACTCAATTTATAGTTAGTTTGTTAAATCAATAAAAAGTTAATTAAATAATTTTATACTAAAGATATCCATTAGGTACTTGACCATGAAACTGGCTCTGTTTTTTTGGCTTTTTGATAATCCATAAATCAAAATTGGTTAATGAGCAAAATATAAAAAAAAGTATTTTCTTTAAATTTAAGTTAGATAATCTTTGCTTA
>JABUQX010133138.1:0-2500 GCA_015478945.1 Trachelipus rathkii | reverse complement strand
CTAAAATAAAAGAAGAAATCGGGATAAAAATTGATCAAACTAATTCCTAACTTAAAAAAATTTAAGTACTAAAATTAATTAAATAAAAATATACTACTATACACTGAAAAACTAAAACTTAAAATACGAGCAACTTTTAATAAAAATATATTAAAACCTACAACTAAAAGGAAAAAAAAATTTAAAAAATTCTTAAAACTAAAAAAATATCTTAAAACTAAAAACTTTAAACCTCGCCGAAACGAATAAATGATTAATTACACTTTGATACAATTTAATAAAAGTTTAAATTAAAACAAAATGAGATTTGAAAAAACACATACACTTTCACCAAACACAGCACATAATACACACACACACACACACACACACACACACACACACACACACACACACACACAATATTACACACACACACACAATAATAATAATAATAACAATAATACTAAAATAAGATAAAGATAAACTTTCAAACGGGAGCACTTTCAAACACGCTCACTCCACACAAGATTAAAAGACTAAATAAAATAAACTTACATACATTTATGGATTCATAAAAAAAATTTACATGATAAAAAAAAATTGCAAACAGAGAGCAGCATATATATATATTATATATATATAAGGTTAAGAAGCATATACATTATATATATTATATTATATATTATTATAGCATATATATATATATATATATATATATATATATATATATATGTTATTATTATTATATATATATATATATAAATACATATAAATATACTATTGTTGTAAATATATATAGAGATAAAAATTGTTAAACATACATGCATATATATGCAATAAGTTTTTCATACATATAAAAGAAAATTCATCTTGGTTAAGGTTATATATATATAAGCAAAGAAGAGTTAGCATATACATATATTATTGCTATATACATGTAATGGCATATATATATATAGCAGTATATATAGTATATATATATATATAGCATATATATATATATATAAAAAGAAGTTATATATATATATATATATATATATATATATATATATATATATATATATATATATAATATATATATATATATATATATATATATTTTAGAGAAAATCTGTCAATAGTGTGATCGTAAATCTCGGTTTGTCAATAAATTCTAATATATTCCATTCCTTATTTAGATCAAATTTCATAAAATCAACAAACTTTAAGCATAGCAGAATTTTCTGTCCTCAGCTTTACATACAGCAAAGATATATACATACATATTAGTTACATATTATTATCTATATACATATGTATATATATTATTATATATATATATATACAGATAGATAGATAGATAGATAGATAGATAGACAGATTCAGAAAAATAAATATAAATATTGATTGATAGTTAGATATATACGGATTTCTTATTTATATATTATATATTAAGGTTATTATAAGAAGGTAAAGATATATATATATATATATATATATATATATATATATATATATTATATATGTTGGATATATATATATATATAGTTATATGTCAAATATATGCATTTAGCAGATATATATATATATAGCTATATATATATATATATATATATATATATATATATATATATATATATATATATATATATATATATATATATATATATATATATATATATATATATATATATATATAAACTAATTATTAGAGAGAGGAAGACCTTACTGAAGTTTTTCCTTCTTCAATTTGATTAATAATGATTAATAAATAGCACATTTGCAAACTAGCAATTTAATTGCGAAATTAATAAATTGATGAAAGCCTCAAGTAAATTGGCAATTAGAAATATGTGAAAAAAAAATAATGAAAATTTCAACAATGAGATTAATATGGACTCTATTAATTCAATATAGCGCTATTTCTAGTTTGGCAACAAAATACGTTATTATTATTATTATTATTATTATTATTATTATTATTATTATTATTATTATTATTATTATTATTATTATTATTATTATTATTATTATTATTAAAACTATTATATATATATATATATATATATATATATATATATATATATATATATATATATATATATATATATATATATATATATATATATATAGTATATATATATATATATTATATATATATGTATATATATATATATATATATATATATATATATATATATATATATAAAGTATATATATATATATATATATATATATATATATATATATATGGTACATTAATATATATATATATATATATATATATATATATATATATATATATATTGGTTATATATGAGCAGCAAAGAAATATAGCATATATTAGGCATATATTAGCTATATATATATATATTATCGTACATATATATATATATATATATATATAGCATAGAAAGAGTTAAAGATATATATATATATATATATATATATATATAAATACCGTACATATATATATTATATATATATATATTATGTATATTATATATATATACATATATACATATATACATATATACTA
>JABUQX010133137.1:0-52598 GCA_015478945.1 Trachelipus rathkii | reverse complement strand
TTGGATAGAAGAAAAAATTAAAAATGTTGCTTCAAATTTTGATATTTCTTTGAGAGTATTGAATAGAGTCTATTCTTCTCTTAAGCAAAAAGGACTTGTAGAAAGTTATAATAATATTTTTTCTCAATATTTGCAAGATAATATAATTGAAATTGTAAATATTCCTAAATTTAAGAGATGTGATTATATATTTATACCTCACAGACCTATAATAAGAAGTGAGGAGCAGATCACAACTAAGATAAGACCTGTCTTTAATTGCTCTTTTAAAATATCTAAAGACAGCCCTTCCTTGAATCAGGCTTCTTATGCTGGTTTAGATTTAATGAACTCCCTTTTAAAATTACTTTTAGTATTTAGAACTAATAATTATGTTGTCCTTAGTGACATTAAACAAGCCTTTTTGTCTATCAAATTAAGAGACGAATATGACAAAAACAAATTCTGTTTTTTATGGTATCAGAATGATGAATTAATCTCTTTCAGGTTTAAAACTTTACTGTTCGGTTATACAGCGTCCCCTTTCATTCTCCATTATATAATGAAACATCATGTAGAAAAGTTCCCTGATGATAAGTGTAGGGATATCTTGTCTTCTAATTTTTTTGTAGACAACCTGATTTTTACAGGCAATAATTGCAAAGAATTGGAAAAGTTGTACCATCTTACTTTTGAAAGAATGAACCAGGGTGGGTTTGAACTTCGCTCTTGGAATAGTAATTGTGAGCAGTTGTGTGAGAGTATGAGAATGGATGGAAGGTATGTGGAGCATGAAAATGAGTATGAAAAGGTGCTTGGGTATAAATGCAATTTAAAGAAAGATTCCTTGCATGTGTCGTCAGTAAGTTATAGGAGCTCGTGTAGTACAAAGCGACAGATACTTTCTGAAACTTCCAAGTTGTTTGATCCTTTAGGACTTACAATACCTATTACCGTAAGAGGGAAGTTGTTAATGAGAAGTGTTTGGGAAGCTAAAAAAGAATGGGATGAAAAATTACCTGGGGAAATGTTGACTGAATGGGGTAAACTGAAGGAGGATTTAAATGAATTGAGTAAGATTGAGTTTCCACGTCAAGTTGTGAATGAAAGTGAATCCTATGGTCTGAATATATTTTGTGACAGTTCTGCTAAATGTTATGGGTTTGTTGCATATGGTTCAAGTGAAGGAAAAAATAACCTTTTGTTTGCCAAGGCCAAAGTAACACCTGTTAAAAAGACCTATAGTATTCCAACCTTAGAACTATTAGGAGTCCTTTTAGCTTTAAAATGCATATCCACTATTTTAGACTCTTATTTTAACATCATTTTTGAATATGTAAATATAGGTGTGGACTCACAAGTAGTTCTTAATTGGCTTTTGACAGGTGAAACCAAGGTCAAGGCTAAGTATGTTAATAACAGGTTAAAAGATGTTATCACTTTGTGTGATGACATCAGAAGTAAATATAAACTAAAAATTATTTTTAACTATGTGCAAACTGCTCAAAACCCAGCAGACCTTTTGACCAGGGGTTTAACTTTTAAACAATTTGCGAAAAATTTAAATATGTGGAAACATGGTCCAGAGTGGCTTTGTAAGGATCTGGAGAGGTGGCCAAAATTTCTAATGCTTTCACTTTCTCCAGAATTTAGTAATTTTGCTACATTAAATTTTAATACTAATGTAATTAATATTAAACATAATAATATTGATGAAATATTGGAAATAAATAAATTTAGTAAATTTGAAAAAGTAATAAATATAACTAGTTATTTGTTTATGTTTCTAAGCAAAATTACTAAGGAAGACCCTTGCAAAAAAGCTCTTAAATATTGGATCAAAAAAGTACAAAACTCTTCATATACTAAAGAGATTGAATTTTTAAAATCGGATCAAAAGGGTGCAATACCTAACCTAGTTAATAACTTAAATTTATTTTTGGATGGTGATGACATTTTAAGATCAAAGGGTAGAATATCTAAATGTACATACTTTAATTATGATATAAAAAATCCTATCCTTTTGTCAAGATACCACCACTTCACCACCTTATTAATTTTGAAGGCTCATAAAAAAATGCAGCATTTGGGATTAGATAGTACATTAAATTATATTAGAAACCAAGGTTTCTGGATTCCCAAAGCTCGCATAGCAATAAAAAAGGTCTTAAATCAGTGTATGTTATGCAAAAAAATCAATGTGCGTGCTTTTAAATATCCTAAGTGCACTGACATCCCTAAACATCATATGAATTTAGTAATGCCTTTTAAATTCACAGGCATTGACTTTACTGGTCATATATTTGTGACTAATGAGACTACAGGTAAACTGGACAAGATGTTTATCCTATTATTCACATGTCTTAATGTAAGATCAATTCATTTAGAACTAGTCCCTGACATGGGTGTGACAAATTTTTTACTAGCTTTTCAAAGGTTTTGTAACCTATATACCATCCCAGATTTCCTTTACTCTGATAACGCTAGAACATTCGTGAAAGGGGCAGACATCTTGTCTAGGGCTCTGGGGTCCAATGAATTCAGGGATGAACTCAAAATTAACAATATTAAGCATATTCGTATTCCCAATTATTCAGCTTGGTGGGGGTCTTTTTATGAGCGTCAAATACGCACTTTGAAAGTTTGTATGTATAAAGTTATTGGTAGGAAGAGGTTAAATTATTTCGAACTTTTAACAACTTTGTCTTTTATAAAAAATGCTATTAACAGCAGGCCTCTCACATATAGATCAGAAGCTAGTGATCTAGAAACCATAACTCCTAACTCATTCATTCGTTTGAATTGTAATACTTCTCTTATTTTAAAGGATGCAAATGAAGAAGTCTGGAAGGAACCTGACAGGGGTTCTTTAGAAAGCACTCTTGATACTCAAGAGCAATTATTTAATCAGTTTAAACAACTATGGTATGAAGCTTACCTATTAGATCTAAGGGAAGCTATGACTGATATATATCAAATCTCTTGGGAAAATAAAATCAAAGTAAATGATATAGTGCTAATAAAATCCATCTTAAAGCCTCGTCCCTTCTGGATGATGGGTAGAGTTATGGAAGTTGTAATTGGTTATGACAACAAAATAAGAACTGTTAAAGTTAAACAAAGTAATGGACAAATATTATACCATTCAATAAGTAATTTGTATCCATTAGAATTGTCCTTAATAATAGATAAAGTCTCTAATGATAAAGATAAATCAAATAATGATGATAAAGCAGCTGATGACTCGGAGGCAGTAGTTGGTAGACCTAAACGTCAAGCAGCCCTAAAGTGTGACAAGCTCATTAAGTCCAAACTAGACTCATTAAAATAGTCATTGTAGCCCAAGGCTACAATCTCTCTCTGGGGAGATTGTTAAAATTATAATTAAAAACTTCATATTTATTGTTAAAATATTAATTTATTTATTAACTTTATTATTTTTAAAATAATTATACTTAAATTTTAGTAGAAACGTTATCTCATTTGCTTCCGATAAAGAATGACCAAATTTACTGGAGTCTACAGAGTCGGTTGCAAAAATCCCCGAAGAGCCTTGATCATCATTATTATTTGAATCTTGATTATTTAAAAAAGTACGCTTTCGTTGTTTAGAATCCTTGTATTTGTTTATATGCAACTTCTAATTTGTTAAACATATAAAAAGTGCAAGTTCTACTTTAATTAGACTATAATACTATAATCCCAACCTAGTTTATGTTGGGAAATACTTTTCTCTAATTGAAATTCCTTAAGTAAAATTAAAGAACACTGCAAAATTGTTCTGAAAGTCAAATTAATTTTTGAAAACAAGCTGCATTAATTGCTCCTATCTTGTGATTCAATGCAAAGGATCTCTGTAATTATGATTTATTATTTCGAGGTAGAGCCTGGCCAGGAACTGTTTTGGGTAATAAATTGGTAGGTCCTAAGCATATTAAAGTTGCCGTAATTATTAATAAGGTCTGTAGTTTTATATTTCTTATTAGTTTTTTACAGTTTTATTTTAATATTATTTCAAGAAGTATATGTTCAATTTTGTTGAGTTTGGTATTATTTAATAACTTAGCAAAGTTAACAATACATATATAATATATCATATATATATATATATATGACGAAAGTTTCTCTTACGTATCAAATGCATGGCAACAGCAGTTTTAGCTTGAAATCTTGATAAGCCATTTACATATTATATTTTTTTGACATTACCTAATGATATTTTATCTTTTATATAATTAAAATTAGTGCAAAATGGAAGTAAGTAGATTTTTTTATTTGAAAAATAGCTTTAAAAGCTTATCTTAGGAACAAAACAACTTAATTTTATAAAATCTGGAAGGCCTACGTTTTTTATTTAAAAAATAACAGATAAAGTCAATAATGTCAGAGAAGATTCACCTCTTGATATATTATTATTATTAATTATTATTATTTATTATCTTATATTATTTATTATTATTATTTATTATTATTATTATTATATAATAATAATTAATAATAATAATATTAATATTCAATAATAATAATAATAGTTATAGTATTAATATATATTATATTAATAATATATATATATATATATATACATATACTTATATATATATATATTATATATATATACCTATATATTATAATATATATATATAATATATATAATATATATATAGGCTCTCCCCAATTATAATCTTCAAGTACGCCACTGATATATTTAGTGATCCGGATCGGAATTAACTGCAACCGGACAACGCGGTTGTCACTGGCTCTTCCACAACCGAAACTGCGGTATTGGTCTTAGGATTATCTTTTTAAAAACACTCTCTTATGCTATCAAAACTATCATATTCTTCATTTTTTGTTCACAAAATTACAAATATCTAATTATAGAAATATATGTTACGAAATAAATGGGAACTTTGCATTTTTTAGCTTTCGCCACCAGGAGGGGAAAAAATGGGAGCGTTTACGGATAGAAAAAGAAGCGTTGTGTGGGATTTTTTCTTGAAGAATAAATGAATTTGTTAAATGCCAAAATAAAAACCTATTCTAGCAATTCGCAAAAGAAGAAGCACCACTTATTTAGAAAATCCACTATCATCTTTGCATGGAAAAAAATTATAGAGGAACTTGCGAAAAAGAAAATTTATCTGAGAAGTGAGAGAAAGAGAAGAAGAGGAATTAGAGACACCTCTGCAAAAAAATGAAATTGAAGGCAAAACTTAAATTCTCAAACTCTAGAGAAATGCTATCAAAAAATAAGCCTTAGAACAATGATAATTCAAGACTTACTCTATATCGAGCCACAGAGATGATATTATGCAGATCTTCTCTTTAGCTCCCTACCAACATCCTGTTGTTGAAGGCATTGGCCTTCTGATTCGATTTCGTAACTCTAGCCAAACAACAACCTTAATAAACATTAAACAAAGCCCGCCAGCGATTATTATGAGAAGAGTATATAACCAAATTCACCCCTCAGTCACGAAAGAATTTCAAAATATTGTTGCCAACTGAACAGGAAACTAAAACTTAACATTCCACTACCCGATGTACCTGGTCCGATACCATTATTCGAGGGCGCTCTTGCGTCTGTATCTCTCACTGTGCAATGGTATTAATGATCAAATTCTGTAAAAACTCACAAACTTAGTTTATATGTAGAACCTTTGCATGAAAGCACAGACAAAGTATATACAGATAAAAAAGTTTTTGATGAAAGTTTTAGCAACATCAATAATAATAATACAATTCATTATTATTATTACTATTATTACTTTATTATTCATTACATTATTATTATTATATTATTATTATTATCTATATATTATTATTATATATTCTATTATATACTATATGTATACTATATATTTTACTTTTAGCTCCCAAATCACGAAATATTTTCTTCTAAT
The DNA here is from genome assembly GCA_015478945.1 of Trachelipus rathkii. Lineage (NCBI taxonomy): Eukaryota > Metazoa > Arthropoda > Malacostraca > Isopoda > Trachelipodidae > Trachelipus > Trachelipus rathkii. The sequence goes on along the minus strand of JABUQX010133137.1, from coordinate 46,716 downwards.
TTCCATTTCTACATTTTCCTTAAAACTATTCTAGAACAATAATTTTACAAAGAAAAGTTACAGCAGCTATTGATATATTATATTAGCATTCCTTGACCGGTTTCATCCGCAAACCTCGGACATTCTTCAGAGTCTTTTCAAGATTCCAAATAAAGACGATGAATTTATTTTACAAGTATTTAAGATTATAAATTATTAAATTTTAGGTACGCATTTCATCACTTATGGTTTAACTTTCAAAGGGACCAATAACCGTTAAACCTTTATTTAATGTATCGTTAATGTTAGTAGAGAGAGCCAGGAAGAAAGTTTTCTGGTTTTGTGGTTAGTCTTAACTGCTGTGATTTTTGAGTTGTTTGTAGATTTAATATGGGTCGTGCATGGTGTTAATAATGCGGCCGAGTAGCGATGTCTGTTCCTCTCTATCCGCTTGTCTTTGCATTTGAAGTTTTCTTAAAAGTTAATGCCCTTCATAGATATTGTTCATACTTTCATCTTTTTTATAGAAGTTTGTTGTTGTTTGTTTTCGGGTATTTTTTTTCTACTTAAATTTAAAGGCGTGGTTATGGCTTCAGCGTTAATCCAGGTTCTGTTTATTCTCTTTAACTCTCAAACTCACAATAATTCCACTACGAGCACAATTTATAAGCTCTATAAATGAGGGTTTTAACAATTGAATTCTTAAATATATGGGGAGTAGGAGTTGTAATTAAGGTATAGACCATTATCAGTTGGGTTGACATGTACTGCCTGTAGCAAAAGGTCTCCATCATTACATTTTGATTTTATATCCAAAAATAATAATATATTCTAGAGATGTTTCAGATTGAATTTGAGGCAAGGAAAGGCTTTACGTAAGCGTCGAAATGAAGAATGTCTGTACGGTCCTACAAGATACTAGTAAGAGTCTCATCAAAACGCTACTTAATAGAAGACTGGTGAATGTATGTTTCCCTCAAAATTATCTATTTATTATTATTATTATCTATTTATCTATATGTGTAGTGTAGTCATCAGTAGTAGTTGTAAACAAAAAAAGGCAAAATCTTGGTTTAAATTTTGTTGTAATTGCACACCGCGAATCCGCGGTGTTGAAATTAAGAACCGCAAAAAAACGCAACCGCTGGTTGGAAAATCTTTAGCAACCGGCCAAAAAAAAAATATAACTTGATATAATTTTTCACGCAACTATAATATATATACGTATATATATATTACTATACTTTATATATATACTATCATATATATATAACATATATACTATATATATATATATATATATATAATATAAGTAGATATTATATATTATATTTTATTATATTACCTTCCTTCTCCTCCCCAAGAACTGGGACGGTAAAGGTGCGGTGACACATGCATCGGAAAAGCAACAAAGTAGTAGAACAGAATACTGACACTCAGCTGAAAAAGAGAAAGCCCAGCCTACGCGCCCTCCTATACCTATTACCGTGAGAAACTCCGTCGCAATCAGAAAATCCCACCTATAGACGCTACTCACGGGAACCGCAACGGACCCTCCACTATCGGCATATCTCAAGTGTAGCGATTCATCTCCCTGGTCCAGACTCCGACTGCTACTCTCCTCGACTATTCAGCACAGCAACGGTGCGGCCAACCAACCCATACCCCTCACAACCCCTCCATTCACTCCTACTATGCACCTGTTCCTTCTCGCCTTCTGCCAAAACTCATACCCTCCACTCCTTCAGACACCTCGATTTCACTGACTCAACTCTACTTTTTTCTTGCGTTCTCCCAGTCGGTCGATTCTCCAACACACTCACCCACATCCATTCGCTAACCAACCGGACTGTCACTTCATCCTTCTCCAATATGACCAACCATCTAAAACGTACTTTCATTTATTCTTCTCATTTTACCCCTTTTTCACACCACATAACTCTCTAATATCGTCATTCCTCATTTTCACGCATTCTTTCACACAATAGAACCCCACCAAGATTGTCCATCACGACGACGTTGAACTTTAGATCTATACTCTTATTTCAGACCATAGTCCCTCACTTCACTACTTAACCATCAACCTTAGTTACATCTACGTCTTACTTTCAAACCCTTCCTTTGCACACACTCCCAAACCCATCTAATCCCTCTCAACACTCTTCTTAAGATTCGGCCACACAAAACCAAAATCCATCCGCTTATACTAGGTAAGGGCACATCCCATCACCCCTTCCATTCTTTCCATCATTCTAACACCATCTCCTGCCACCCCCAAACAATTCTTTCATTAATTCCCACCTCCATATACAAAAATACGCAATAACGCAAGGAGACAACACACCTGCACTATATATCATATATACTATAATAATAATATTTATGATAATATATCAATCACCTCACCTTATATATACTATCTATTATATATATATAATATATATAGTATATATCATATAATATATATATTATGCTATATATTATACTACTATACTATAGAGTGATCGAGAAAGTCGCGCCACACCAAATTTCGACGCTCTGTGAATTTAATGGCTAACGGGATTCAGTGTCTATCTCGCCAACCGCTAAGATAGTACCACAGGTAATTACCTGCCAACCACACCGTAAACGTCATTGGATGGCTGTGCTCCCCATTGACGGTCCTCAGTAGGATAGGAGTTCTTTTGACGGCGTGATGATGCCAGATAGTTTCCCAAGAGCAACGAGTGCTTATTCTTGAACAGTATTTAGCTTGTCTTTCATATGCACGTGTTAAAAAGCATGGGGATTTTCGGCTAGGACCCATCATTCGTGTGTTTTGGCTGTTCACGTATCCACTAAGATGAAACCACGACTCATCCGTGAAGAAGACACCTCAAGCTCTGCTATTCCCGATTGTCAACAAAATGAAGCCGAACCATCTGCAGCTAGGCCATGCGCTTCTCTTGATCTGATTGTTCTTCAATTTCTGAACACGCGAAATGATATGCGACGAAAATGCTTAAACTCTTCATCGCTTTTGGGCACCTTCCACTATGAACAACTGGAGTTACTGAAAGTCTCCCAGGCTCTTTGTAGTGCGAACGCAGCACTCACTTTCGAAACCTATGCCAGTTTATAGCCTAGTCAAAATGGTTAGGTCTGCCGACTCTCTTCCTGTCAGCAACAGAACCGTTTTTCCGGAAACGGGCGATTTAATCTCTTATTGTTTGAATTATTAGGCCCTGCTGCATCCGGATATCTGTCACTAAATGCATTTTTAACACGTGTATATGAACGACAAGCTAAATACTGTTCAAGAATAAACACTCGTTGCTCCTGGGAAAACAGCATCCTCACCGTCAAAAACTCTACGCTACTGAGAACCGTTCATTTGGGCGAGCACAGCCAATACAAATGACGTTTTACGTGTGTGCAGGTAATACCTGTGTGTGCTACTAGCGGTTTGCAAATAGACCTAATCCGTTTACCACTTAAATTCACAGACTCGAATATTTTGATGTGCGCGACTTCTCCATCACTAATATTATATATATATATATATATATATATATATATATTATATATATATATATATATATATATATATATATATATATATTATTATATATATAATTATATTATATATATATATAATATATATATTATATATATTATAATTATATTATAGGAATGACTAATACCTGCTTGAGGCACTGACAGCAACCTCGAGAAAATTTGAAAGATAGTTTTTAAAAGAAATGACCCACTGTTTGGACAGTTATTCAACTGAGCTGACAGTAATTCAGTTCTTATCAATTTCCTTTAATTTGACTTTTCTTTAATTCACATTTAAGTTTTAATATTTCTCCTTTATAAGTTTTTGTTAAGTTTAAAGGAATTTTTTTTTGCTTGCTTTTATTTACAGTTTTCATTTTGTGTTTTATATTATATGCACTCCCTTTTTCATAGTTTTTTTTACTTTTGGTTATTTTTATATTTTAAATGTTTTAATTATTATTTTTTTTAATTCATAAGCTCACATTTCTATTTTATTTTCACTTAATAGTAAAATATTAAATATTTCTAATTGTTTTTAGTTTCCTACTTTATTTAACATGGGAAATGTTGTCTGACAAATTCATAACGATCGTTATTGATTTAGGATTTATCATTTATGCTCCAAGTTGTTTCTATGTCGACTTTGTGTTATTAAAAGAGAAATTTATCTAATAAAAATGGTTTTTCTATTTCATGTTGACAAACTTTGCAAGCCTGTAATGGATATTTTTTTTATTTATTTTATGTAAGTTTCCTTCCTGATTCAATTCATACAATTACACGAGCTAACAAGTTTTTTAAAAATTTTTTTTTGTTAATGAAATTGAGTAACTGATTCTTATATTATATTTTCCAGTAAATATGATATTTTGTTGGAACATAAAATATATAGCGTTAATTTAATAATATTTTACATGACCTAAAACCTACTTCGATCAAATTTTCTGCTGTAATTCACTTAAGGTAGATCCCTTTATAAATTCTTGGTGAGTATTAGCTCCAAGCACTTTTGGGTTTTTATTCTTATCCTGGTAGCGAGTGTTTCTCTTATGGTTGATATTTTCTTGTTAAAGCGTTCTCCATGTTTCACCCACTGCGCCAAGGTTTGCAACGAAAAAATTCAAATGCCTGTAAGAAATGAATTTTAAGAAGACATTACTTTCAAGCTCTTGAAGTTTTGAGGAACTTGCTTACAACGCTTTCTGTAGTTATCCATCTTATGGTTCCAGGGCGATATTGTTTACCATATTCTTTAAAGCTGATTTCCATGCGCAACTTCAAAAATATTCAAATTGGTCATTTCTAGCCATCATTCATTAGCCTATATATTCTTTGGATCTAACACAGTGTTTCTCAACCCTTTTAAGCCTGCGACCCTCCAAAAGCCAAAACGCATAAAGTTAGTATCCTCTCGCGACTCAGTTACTTCATACTTATATATTATATATATATATATAATAATATATATATATATATTATATATATATATATATATATATATATATATATATAATATATATATATATATAATTATATATATATATATATATATCAGAGAACGTATACATAGGGTAGGCAGGGTAGGTAAGCTCTACCCAATATTTTTGAGTCTTTTTAGTAGAATAAATTAAATGGATAAAGTTAACTAAATTATTAAAATTTTATATGAACGTGTAAAAAAGACTACTGATCTTTATCTTAAAATAAATTCAAATGGAAAATCAACTACTTTAGTAATAACAATTTATAATAATTAAATTCCATTTGGAATCCACACCTTATCCTACCCTAGACTTAAAAGTAAAACTGAAAGCCCTGGGGCTTACGGAGATCTTCATAATTATATAAAATATATAAGAAGAAAGCCAAGCGTATACCTTGCTTTTCGAGCCGAAAACATTACGCGAAACTTCGCGAGGTACGAAACTTGTCGCTCACCGTACGAATGATATTGAAAATTTTTTTTTTTCTGAATCTCTTCTCTCTCTCTCTCTTCTCTCTCTCTGTCTTTCCTGTCTTCTCTCTCTCTCTCTCTCTCTTCTCCTCTCTCTCTCTCTCCTCTCTCTCTCTCTCCCTCTCTCATCTCATCTCTCTGTAATATATATATATTATATATATAATAATATATACTATAATATATATATATATATATATATATACTATCATAATTATATATATACTATATATATAATTATAATATATCATAATATATATATTATACCCTAAATTTATTTATACCCCACGATTATAACCTTCAGGTACGCCCACTGTATATAAATATATATATATATATATATATATATAATAATAACTATACTATATATACTATACTATAATATTATACTACTATATATATACTTATATATATACTATATATATATATATATATTTAAATTCCTTATTCCAAACAGGGTCCACACTTTCTGGAAAGTCAGGGAAAAAAAATTGCGTCAGGAAAGTCAGGGAAATTGTTTTAAAGATATGCTTAAAAGTCAGGGGAAATTCAAAAAAAGTCTGGAAATTTTAAAAAAATTTCAAAACATATGAAGAAAAGTCCATGGACGAAGTTGCCCAGATCTTTTGATATTTTTTTCTTTACTGTTATAATTGTGGAATAAGAGATGAATTTGATAAGGTGAATGAAAAGGATGGGTGAGGAATGACATTCCATTAATCTATTTATCTGTTTCTTTTTATTTTATAGTTCACTCATACCCTACTTTCTTCCTCATTCTGTTCGTAAGGGTCAGTCCCAAGTTCATCCCTTTCGATTGAAGGTGATTGGTATTTGGATGTGCTTTAGACTGTATGACATGACTTATGACTTAATCTGTTAATATCTTTTTTCTTTTTATATTGCGATCTATACTTTTTGAGATGTTTTTTTTTTTGAGGTTGTGACGAAGTGTTTTGGATTTTTTGTGCAGTTGAATGATATTTATTATTTATTATTAAAATTACTTCAAACAAAAAACTAACTTTAACGACCAACAGGGGTTGGACGTCAAACTGAACCCACAGTTTATTCAGCGTGGTGTGTAAAGGAACCTGATAGTTCCAAGGCCATACTGTAAATAGTAAAAGAACTTTGATCTATTCTAAACATGGGGACGCCAAGCCGAAGTTTCACATTCTAGAGAGGGGGAACTCATTTGAATTTAATCAAAATCAGCAGGACCAACCATCATTGAAAAAACTTTTTCGTGATGTGTTTCTAATAATACAATATTAGTGAAAGTGTGTGCACTGGAAATTATGCCATTCCATCAAGTTCTAATCATACTCAACCGATTTAAATGACCCTGAGTGTTCCATTTATAACCAACCAAAACCAGTTATCAATCCATTTTCATCTTTGCATTCAAAAAGATGATGTACAAGATCTGAAATACTATGGGGCATTTAAAGGTGGTGGATGATAAAAAATGTCTTTAAACTCCGTGTGCAGAATATAGGGGAAACAATTAAATTAATGTTTCCAGATAGAGTGCTGTAGTTTCAAATTTTAAAATGGGTCTGATGAAAATGTAAATATGTGATTAACCATTGACTTGCTCCCCTTTTTTTCAAGAAAGCAAAAAGCACAATACACCTCTACTTTGCGTGAAGCTCATCTCCCCTTAGACATTAAACATCAATATTTTGCGCACATAGATTGTGACTGTCTTTTTAGAGACTTTCGACTTTAGTTTTTTTCTTCTATAGTACTTGGGAATCAATGTATCAATGTTATGTGTAATTGTGGCAAATTATTAATATTAAGGACATGTTTTTCGCATGGAAATTGTGACGTGGAAGGAGGGTTTCTATACAATTAAAGCAATTTTAGGGAGAAATTCTGATAGACTTAAGTCTGATTTCTCAAAGAATAGTGCAATGCACAATGATATAAGATCTCATGAAGTATTCATAAAGGTTCCTGTCACTCAAAAAATGTTGACAAATGATGTTCTGTCAAAGCTAAATGCCTAAGAACAATCTCAAAGAGTTCCAAAAACAGACCAAAAAGAAGAAGAGAATAAAAGGTTGCAAAAAAGAAAATTATCCATACAGAGATCGTAACTTGAAGGAGCCAAGAAAGATGTTAAAACTGAAATCTTTGACAGAAGAAGACGCTATAAAATCAAAAAATTCAGATGCTGAGAAGAAAAAGTTAACCCTAAAATGTAAATAATCTTGATTAAAACTTTTGTGATCACAGTTGACGTTATTCACCTAGGCTATTAATTTAAGCTATTTTTAATTATTTTTTTTGCTATAAATAAAATGTTTACTTTTGGAAAAAAAATAAAAAAGAGTGTGTTGGACGCGTTATGGGGAAGGTTTAGGCTGATTACTATAAAAATATATATATTTTTTAAATTCATCCATTATGATGATAACCAGTTTCTAAAGTAAATTTTCCATAATTTTGAAGTTATGAACTGAGTAAATAGGCTGAATAATGATTTAATAGATATTTTATACGCCAAAAATAACGCGCACCACGCTGGTCAGGGAAAATTTTGCGGATTGATGCGTCAGGGAAATCACGCCAATTCAAAAACTTTCTATCCGCAACCTAGTGCATAGGTTGCACTTTAAATGGATTAATTAAGTATATTTATATTTATTTTAGTATTAACTTTTTATAAATAACAGACTGTGTATATAGGGTGGAACCGAAAAAAGTGACTATACTTTTTTTCCTAAGCGTAACAATAGTGCGGAAAAGTTGCCTTTTAATATGTATGCTTTACCCTTAAATTTGGGAGATGTACGACAATTATTACCGGTGCCCAAGAGCTTGATGTATGATTAATGCATTTTTTGAAAAATGCCATCAATTTCTATACCGTTTGGACAGGAATTATAGTTGCACACGTGGGCGGTACTAATATTTAATGTAATAGTACGAAAATGTACGGTTTAGTGCATACATGTAACCACAAAAATTTGGTCAACCTAGAAAAACTTGTTCTGTTGCTCCCAACAATTTTCATTTATAATTCTTTATATTTTCATGATGCACAAACAACTTTTTAACTCCCACACCACTGTTTCGCACCTTTCTGATACGCATGCATAACAACTAATTGCCAGCTTGTTTTATTTCTCATTTGTCATCATTGTGAGTCGAGCGTTAGTATCGGTACCACGTGTTTTATTGTTTAATTTGTTTATTTGATTTATGTTAATCTTATAACACCCATCGTTTTTGAATTTTACGGCTAAAAATAGGCGCCTACACAGTCAACTTCAGTTTTAAGACTAAGAAAAACTGTTAGTTGTATTGTTTTTGGTGCCTTCAAAACTGCTAAAAATGACAGTATTTATTATACTTACGAAGATTCTATAATGAAGTTTTTCTGCTGGTTAAGTCATTGCCTCTGAAATTAAAACACCTGGGTGAAATAGGTGAGATCATTCCTTTAAAGCTGACCAAATTATGGAATAGAGCTTTTATTCCTATAATATCGCATAATCGGATTTATTTAATTTAAAACTATTATGAGAAGTACAGAAATCTTTCAAAACCATGTAAAAGGAGAAAAAAATGAAAACAAAAATTAAATTAAAAAATACATTTATTCTAAAAAAATGCCAAAAAAAAAGTTGTTTGATATCTAGCAGCCTTGCTACCAATGCAAAGATTTTCTCTATCCATGCAATTTTCCGTGAAAAAATTCCGAAAAGTGCCATAAGAAGAGCAATTGTTTCTTATTGACCAAAGAACTGAGAGAAAAATGGTCATGAGTTCTGTTGATATTATGCGTTCACAGGAAAAGAAGAAAGCAGAGGAAATGTTAAGATATACCCTCTTAACGGTATAAAGACACTGATCAACAATACATAAAGTGGGACGACTAGTTTGGAAATAAAGCAATATGGAGCTGGAGAAGTATTCTACACTGGCTATTTTGAGAATGTAGCCGCATGTGGATGTTTCTCCACATCACTACAAGGTTCTTTCCAATAGCCAGCCTGTAGATACTTCTCCAGCTCCATATTCTTTATTTCCCAAACTATTGTCCACTTTATTTATTGTTGAATCAGTTTCTTTATACCTAATTAATATCTTAACATTTCCTTCTCCTTTCTTATTTCTGGTAGCCACAATATTCTACAGACTCCAATGACCAATTTTTCTCTTCAGTTTGGTTGGCCAATAAGAAAACAATTGCTCATCTCTTTAGGCACTTTTCCGGGAATTTTTCACAATTGCATGTAGAAAATACTTTGCATTTGCCGGTACTGTCGCCAATTTAAACACTTTTTTTGTCATTTGCTCTTTGGAAAAAATTATTTTAATTTATTACCAAAAGAGATTTATAATATTTTTAAGAAGATGCCTGTTACTTCTCCACGTCCCAAATTGTTTCTTACAAATAATTAAATAAATCCGATCTATGCGATTACTTACTTGGCAATAAACCTCATTCCATAAACTCGGTCAGTTTATACAAGAAATGATCTCACCTATTTCACCAAGTGTTTTAATTTCAGAGGCATGTCTTTAAACCACAAGAAAAATTCATTACGTTTTCCATAAGTAGGTAAAATACTGTCTTTTAGCCGTTTGGGGCACCAAAAATAATACAACTCACAGTTTCTCTGAGTCTTTAAAAACTGATGAAGGTTACGGCGTAGGCGCATATTTTAGGGCCCGTAAGATTCAATACGATGGTGTTATAAGATTACATAAATCAAACAAAACAACTAAAAAAACGTGCTACAGATACTAACGCTCGACTCACAATGATTGACACAATGAGAAAATGAAACACAGCTGCAAATTAGTTAATGCATGCATATCAGAAAGGCGCAAAACAGTGATTGGGAAGTTAAAAGTGTTTCGTGCATTTATGAAAGATATTAAAAGAATTATATGGCTAATATAATTGAGCAACAGAAAAGCTTTAGATCTAGGCGTTGACCAAATTTTATCGTGTACATGTATTGCACTAACAACGATACGTTTTACGTACCATACATTAAATTTACGTACCCCCAAGTGGCAAACTTATAATTCCTGTCCCACGGTATTAGAAACATTGTGCCATGTATTTTCAACAAAATCATCTCACCAAATCAAGCCTCTTGGCTGGCAGCCGATAATAATGCAGACCATCTCACATAACATCTTTGTAAGGGTAAAGACCATCTATACATACTCAAAAGCAACCTTTTCCGCACTATTACCGCTACAAAACACGAACAGACACAGCTACATATCAGCTACTCCTTCCCGTTCGACCCTTCAACTAGTGGAACCATTTTGATTACACGGTATCTGCATTCAAGCTACAACTAACACTTCGCTTTTTCGTACATTGAAATCTTTGATTTTTTGTGACCCACCCGGGCCCCCGATACTCGACTTGCGACCCTCCCCCCCCCCCCTACACACGGTTGAGAAACGCTGGTCTAACAACATAACCTTCTAAGCTATTATCAGGCTCACTGGTGTAGGAACTTGCCTTTAGAAACTGGAATTACTGATTCATATATAACCCAACATATCTTTTAACATTCAATTCATCAGTTCAACACGTGCAATCCTTTGTCGTGTGATGAAACTGTTTAATTTTTTTTCCACGTGAAACCAGTACTGTGATTTTACATGTTTTTCTTCCCCCCGTATGTAAATGCTTCTCGGGCCGCTTCTTTTGTTTGCAAGTGATGATTATCCCTAAACTTTGCTGTCTTACTAGCTCGAAAGCATAAGATAACTTAGTGTAAACAATGTTACAATCCCTGTAAAGACCGTGCTATCATTTTCACACTCTGAACACAACATTCCATGGATATCCTCTCATACCTGAACCCTTACTCAGTACGTTCTCATACCATCGTATTACCATCCATCATGCACAAGCAGAATAAGCTACCTAAGAACATCGTTGATTTTTTATATTCAATCCAGTAACCATTCGGCGACGTGCTATCAAACCTGGTGTTTGAGCTCCTACGCTGTTATGGAAAAGCAGATGCCAACCAGTATTCCAGTAATTAGCAATACTATTGTGTAGTCCAGTTCCTCATACTACAGAATATACAAAGAAATATTCAAATTCCACACCTCAACTCAACGAAAACAAGAGTTCCACTCTAGTATTTCTGTGAACGATTTTCTAAGTCTTTTTCAATCTATAAATACTGATAAATTTAGTTAACGACGCGAAATAATTTAATTTTGAAATTAATTAAAGGGCTCAAGTATATGTATTTTTCCCCCCAAAATTTTTTTCATCCATTCTGATACATTCGTCTCTGGGTTACGTTTCAATGAAATTGGATCGGAAGCTCTGCACTATGGAATATTGAACGTTAGCGAGCGGGTAATGTTCTGCGGTATTTATTCATACGTGTAGTCTTAGGCTGTTATTCCTTTATTATTTTTCTGTTATGTAAAAATACCTGTAAGTGAAGTTGATCCTTCGGCTATCCCCAGTTCCATGTGGAATTACAATATGACAACTGACGACGATTCATTCAATCAAGCAATCAACAGCGTACTTATGAGCCAGCAGGCAAATATGGAGAAACCCAGGGTTTTGTCCTGGATCACCTATTTTAGATTCCAAATACAATTCGTACTTTTTTTTTATCAATACAGCTACGGTATATTTATTTTCTGACGTTTTAATGTGACCTCACCTCCACAGAGTTTGGATGATTGATGCAACTGCGAGATATTGCCCCTTTATAATAGCTAACTATATATGAATAATCACTAAAGAAATACTATCTTATATATACACACTCTAATCTTACAGAGAGAGTATTAAGACGGATTGTAAAACTAACGGCAACACTGAATCTTACTTAAATGAAAACTATTCACAAACTCTAACTTATTCCACCACGCTCAAACGCATATTACTACCTGTAATATTTCCCAAGGGATTCTAATCTAGGAGAAGCTAGATGATTCAATATTTACGAATTACTTTATATTTATAATAGTGTGTTGAAGGGTTCTATTCAAAACGTGCTTTGCAAATGGAGTTTATGCTTGGTACTTACTAAACAATTAAAAGTAATGTCACCAAAAAAAACAGGCCGATGGGTAAACTGATATCGTATTTTGATTCGACCAAAAATACACAATATTCATCTAAAAAAGAACATTTAATAAAATCCTTGTTGACCAGTGTTATTAAAAACTATTTAGACCCTCTCTTTTACGCTTGAATACGTTGTCCATGTCAAGATTTTCTATTCTTTTCTTATATTAGTCATGTTCTCTTAATCGATCAACACGCAGGTTTCCAATGCTAATTTACAAGAGTGAATTTGAACCTTTTTTTTTTTTTCCATAAAAAATGCAACGGTAATTTACATAGATTTAACCTCTTTAACACCAAAAACGAATTCAGTATTAAGTAAAAATAAAAAGAAACGACAAGAATCATGACAGAGCTTTGACCTTTTCAACACCAGCTAATCTGGATAAACTCCCAATTTCTTTGACAATAATATTTTTCTAACGTCTATTTCTTGTAAGACTGATGAATTCATGCTGCCAAAATATAGTCATGCTTAATCAATGACGGAGCTGTATTGAAACCTGTTTATTAAGATTTTACTGGTGGGAAATCTATCGGGAGAGAAACTACTCGGAATCTTCGTGAGTCTGACTCTTGTCGATTCGTTTTGATTGACTTGTTCGGATTTGCTTGACGTTTAATTTACTGCTCTTTATAAGTGCTGGGGGGGTATTGATTCTTATTTTTGTGTTAAGGTCTTTGCGCTCAACTAAGACCTAATATAGTGATAATAACCAATGCTAGGGGAATTTTAGGCATCTCCGGCCCCAGCAATAGTGAGTGAACTTATCACATGTGTAATCTTTTAGTCTTCTTCCCCCCCCCATTTTTCGAATTAATTTTCTATTTCTTTTAATCCTCTTCCTCCACTAAAGCTTCTATCTACCATTTTTTTATCTCGGTGAGGTAGATGAATGCCTATATTCCCTTCCTTATACGAGGGGTACCTAGGGTCGTCTGTGCTGAAGGGGTGTGAGCCGCATCACTTGTTCGTGAATCGGTACACGTGACCTAGCACGAAGTTTGGGTCTTTTTTTCTCCTGATCCCTCTGGAATACCAATAATAAGACACATCCCGCCACTTACCTCGGTTTCCCGCCGGAACAAACTCATGGGCTCGACACCCATGAGGGGAGAGCAATTTAATTGAATATACAATGGATAACCTTAAATCGCCTCTGATTTATGGGAATAAGGAGTCTAAGCTTTTTTGAGGAACGTGGATGTCGGCTGTTACACCGCAAACTACCTTGCAGAAATACTAATACGATGTTGTTTTATATAATAAAAGTAAAATTCAAGCATTTTATTCTATTTTAAATAAAACTAATGATGATGAAGTTAATAATAATTGTATGAAAAAAAATAATAGCAATGATAATGATCTAAAACTGCATCCAATAAATAAATGCACATAATATTTTTGGATTTATTTTTCCCCTAATTAACGTTTTAACCTTTTTATATATTATATATATTATATAGTTATATATATATATATATATATATATATATATATATATATAATATATATATATATATATATATATATATATAATATATATATATTATATATATATATTATATATATATATATCTATATATATATATATATATATATATATATATATATATATAATCGCTGAGGAATGAGCCCCAATGCGCCTATGGCGCACTATCATTTCGTAGGTGCATAGGCGCAACAATTTTTAAAAAGGCGGACTAAGCATTAGCGCACAGCCAATTCTCGCGCCTATAAACAGAAACAAAGCAATTTTTTTTTTTTACCCTTGAAAGTTAGAACTTAGACAGCTGGCTAAAATTATTTTCTAAAACCTTATTTTATATATATATAATATAATAGTTATATATATATATACTATATATATATTATAGTATATATATAGTATATGTATATATATATATATATATATACTAGATATATATATATATCTATATATATATATATATATATCGGTATATATAGTAATATATATATCTATCATTATATATATATTATATATATATTATATTAATATAGCTATATATATATAGTATACTTATTAATCTAGTATGATGTATATATATATATAATATATGAGTCAGCCTCTCATACAAGAGGACGCTGGTTCAAATCCCTCCGCGTAGCAGTTGGAGTTTTATCTATGTGGGAGCAAGAATTAAGCTGCTACTGCGAAACACGTTGGTGGGCTGGTTTGGGATAGCCGGCCTTAAAGTTCGTTTTCCTGTGGTCCCCCCGTGTTTACTCCCTGCATAGGGAATAAAGCACGTTTTAAATATATATATCTAATCTATATATATATTAATATATATATATTACTATATATATATATATATATATAGTATATATATATATATATATATCTTAGTATAATAGTTCAGTGTTCTTAACTACAATAAATTTGCAACTATGCCTCTGAAAATTTGCAACTTCTGCATCAATAAATGTGTTTTTCTCCTTATAAAAGCATGCTTTAATTATCGCTCTTTTCTAAAGTTTACTTTGCAAATAAATTTTAGCGAACAGGCACCGGCGGGCGAAAAGTCGCAGGCGCAGATAGTCACTCAAAAATTATAGCGCGCCAGCTCTGATATATATGATATATATTTATTATATATATATATAATATATAGTATATTATATATATATATATTATATATATATATATATATATATATATATTATATATATATGTATAATGGAATGAGAATGGACCGCAAAAGTTGCTTATTTGTATGCTAATCAACTAAACATTAATGAAAAAAAAATCAAATGAGGTTGAAATTAACGTCTTCAGTTTTACCACAATCTAATTAGATTGTGGTTTTACTTAGTGATATATTTGGTGTTTCTGATAGATATAGTTGCTATCGCTTCCAGCGTTTTGTATGATCTTGGAATGATTTCTGAAAAAAGATAAGAAAAGAAAAACAAGACACGACAAGCTATAAGACAATATATGGACCGGCCCATAGTAACAAAGAGAATATTATCTTTCAAGAAAAAATAAATCTAAAATATACCGAAGAGTAAGGAAAGGGGAGCACATCAGCTGATTCGTTAGCCTGGTGAGTAATATGTCAGTCACGTCACACCGGCGAGTGGAATCGGTAGCGAAATAGCTAATTGCATCCTTAAATACCTGGAAGATAATGATATTGACATTAATGAACTGGAAGCTATTGGTTGTAATGGCACAGCAACAAACAAAGAGTGGAAAAATGGTGTTATCCGCAATATAGAGTTTAAAATTCAGCGCTCATTGCAGCGATTCATTTGCTAAGCTTCACTTCAACGAGCTACCATTCAGACATTTATTTGGATACTTGGACGGAGAGACGACAGGACCAGAGTAATTCTGTGGGATAATCGGCAAACTGCCTGCCTGACTGTGAGAAATTATCCGTTATAAATTTCGAAGCAATTCAATTAGATGAAATCAATGGAAATAAAACTTACCTACGTAAGCAAGTGTGTGAAGACCAACAGTACCTTCTGGATATTGTCAGAGCAATCCAGGCAGGACAATGTGCTCCAGATCTGGCTTTAAGAGATCCTGGACCTCTCAGTCACTCCCGATGGCTGACATGTGGAAGCCGGGTCTTACGGTTGTTCATTTCCCAAAGATGTCTTACAAACAAACTCGAGATGCTTGTAAACTATATTGTGAAGACATATGGTTCTAAACATATCTTTTAAAGTTGTTCAGACAGCGGCACATTTGTTAGACGTCATTAAAAGAATCATCGATCATGCAATTGAGAGAAACGCGTTCTTCTGTCACCCAGAGAACATGTTGGCTATGATAGTGGATGAGAGACAACACATACGAGAGTTGGGTCACAGGAGGGTACTAAAGGCAAGAACTCAAATCCGAATGGGAAATCTGTTAAAACCTTTACGACTCGCTCAATAAATTTTGATGCCACTGACTACAGTGAGCTGATATATTGGACAAAATGATGGAAAGTTTGACAACGGATACTATTTCGTTAGTTTTGCAAATTAAAACTTAGCATGAGTTTGATTTTTTAAATTTTCCATGCCATACCCAAGCTGTTGAAGGATGCGTCAAACTTGTCACAGGGTCTGCAGAAAAAGTGTGAGACCAAGGAAAGAGAGATGGCTACATTAGAGCAACTTTGCTATCAAGATCCACAGTGCCAAAATTTGATCAAAAATCTGAATTTAAGACAAAGTCCTTGACTAAATCGACATAATTTAACAAACCCTAATTGGTTGGGTAGGGTGTGGGTGGAACTCGAATTGCAGCCACCTCCTCGTGGTGAGTTCTGGGTCATTTCATAAAAAAAATTGTGAAATGGGCGAAGTGCTGCAAAATAGAATGTATAAAATCACTCTCGCATTAACAAATTATTAACAAGATGGCCTTTTATAATTTAAAATACCACAGTGCGTCTGTCTGTTTGCAAGACGGTAAAATCTCCAATTTTTCACCAAAATTCTAAAATTTTAGGCCTTTTGAGCGAGCTCAAAATGTAACGCATGGTTTTTAAATATCATTTTCTGTCATCAGGCAACTAAAATGAAGTACTTTGACGCTATTAAAAACCAAAAAACGTTACCTGTATATTTTGAGCGTGAATGTAAATTTGGTGTTTTTTTGTCAGTTTTTCAAAACTTTAGGGCCTCTGCGTGAACTGAAGATCAAAAATATGATTTAGTTTAGTTTCTGATGTCCGTGAAGCCAGGGCAGTCTAGTAAGAAATGTAATTTGTCGTCATTAAACTGGGATAAGCATATTTGACAGTGGGGGGGAGGGTGCTTAAATATTTTAAATGTTTTCTTGAAGGGAGGGATGGTGTTCAGAGCGAAGACGGGACAGCATTACGTGGGTTTGACTGTCCAGAATTGTTCCGTAGGGAATATTTCGAGTGGACGCGCTTTTGAAGTATGGTGTTATTTGGATATGCGGAGATCGTTTCTTAGATTTAATTGTGTGTGAATGTTTTTAATGGGAGTGTCTAGAGGTGGGATGGGGACCGGTGTTTATACTATGTTAAAATAGTATAATTAATGCTGCCGTTTGTTTTTCCTTCAAGGTGGAGGGGGAGAGTATATGTTTTTTTTAAAAGATATAAATGTTGGATGTTTATGTTGAATTGTATGTAATTAGTATTGGAGTGTGACCTGATGAGAGAGCTTGAAAAGTTTGCCAGGTTGGGGTGATTTGAATTTGGGGGGAGTAAAAGGTGATGTCAGGGGGAAATGGGGTTCTGGTTATGTTATATAGGTCGGCAGTATGGTGATTTCGATTGTTTAGAACACTGAGTGAATGTAAGTTATCTATAAGTGCATCACCTCTAGGTATGTGTGAGTGTTAAGCCATGCGGGATGGTGTGCATTGAAGTCCCTAGTTAGTATAAAGTTGTTATATTGTTTTAAGGGGACCCAGTTCTTAACATACCTAATAAGGGTAGTTCTACGGATGCTGATACGTTTTTTTTTTTTTGTTAACTTATATTTCTTTTGATTGGTAAGTGGAAGTTTGGTCATTGTTCATGATGAGTTGTGTGTGTTTTGTGGTGTTTCAGAATTGGATATTTTCACGAATAAGTGTGTTGGGTGAATCATGTCTTGTCATAGGGTTGTATTAGGAAATCAGTGAGATAAGTGTTTGGAGTGAGGTTGGGTTTCTGAATATGTGCTATATGTATGTTGCATTTTAACTAGGGTGGGTGCAGTTCTTTTATTTTTATTTTTATACCATTTATATTTAATTGAAGTAAGTTGATTGAGATATGGGGATGGGGGAATGGGTTTCTGTGTGCAAGTCTCCGCATAAGTGGCAGGACCATGTTTGGAGAATACTGATTAAGGGGTTTGAAGGTTGGTGCATTTTAAGTGATAAACAAAAGTTGGCCATGGTGGAGAATACTGATTAGGAGCTTGAAGGTTGGTACATTTTATAAGATACCAGAGTTGCAGATATTGCACAATGGAATAAGGATTGTCTTTGATCGCATGGTACACCGGAATTATGCACCCGAAGTTCAAAAAGGTGAAGAAAATAAACGGATATCTCTGAGGCCAGACGATCCTGGGGTGCCTACTCCGTAGATCGCACCTCCAGCAGGTGAGAGGAAAGGCGTGGCCTTTTTGAGGAACCACCACGACGCTTTCGCCCTACCGAATTGAGGCTTTTATCTATAGATCAAGAACCCAAAGTAGAACACCTTTAGTACGCGCGACATCGTGAACGCCAGGACACAAGCCTTCTATATACCATACTTACTATAATATATATTTTAGATAATTATATTAAATATATATAGTAATAATTATTTATATATATATAGATATTTTATATATATTATAATAATATATATAATAGCATATTTGCATAATTCGCATTATTTATAGAATGTCTTAAATAAAGACAGTTAAGTGGGAAGTAAAGATTTAACGGCCCTTTCCGGGATTCAACACCACAAGTGGCGCGCGAACATGGAGGACCCAACTATGCTCGATGCTTACGACTGAGCTAGTCCTCCATGGTTTGGGGAGACTATTCTCCAGTCGGTAAAGGGCATCGAGGTTCCAATATCTTTCTCATTTCCGCACATAGGTGGTTCCATCCCGGAGAAGACCAGATTTCACCTTCCCACTTATATGATTCTTTATTTAAGATATATATATACGTGCTATATATATATATATATATAATTTATATAATATGATAATATATATATATAATATATATATATATCTATTAATAATATATATATATATAATATATATATTATATATATATTATATAATATATTACTATATATATATTATTGGCACCCAGTTTAACAATTATATCTATATAATCTGGGTATGTGAACTATCAAAGGTAGATTAAAAAAATACACTTTCTGCAATTCATGAAGAGACTCATTGTTTACTCACTATTACGACAACGATATTATGCGCAAACAATATACAATTTTTACTTCCATTCCTGGAGCTACGGTATAAATAAATCGTCACTCATCATCAGGACAGTCATCTATCGCAGTATATTTTCATTGAAGCAGAGTGTTTTCCACAGGTTTCACTAGATTCTTCATTACTAATAATTTCAATTTTCTTTAATTACCTATTTTATCTTTGTTTTTTATTATTATTAAAGGTATCAGGTCTTAATGAAGAGGCAGTAAAATTTATTTCGGATCGGCGGAAAGAGATATAAAATAAAAAATTATATCTTTAAGGTGAAGATGAGATTATAAATAAACCTAACCTAGGTTACCATAAACCTAACCTAACCTAACGTTTAATCATAAAGAACATTTTCAATTGATTTGAAAACGCCTCCTAGATTTATACTCTGTGCCTTGATTTAATTATTTATTCTGAACTTTGAAAACCTCAGGTAAAACCTTCACTTGGGGATTCAAATCTCAAGCTTAGAATTCGAGGACTGGAATTACAGATCGGAATTCTCTCTTATAATTTGGTAGATCCTTGGGCTAATAGTTAGAACAATATCTAGTATAATATTTTTATAATCTATATTATATATATATATAATTATTATATATATATAATTATATATATATATAATATATGATATAATAATATTTATATAACTATATATAATATATATTTATAGATTATAATTATATACATAAATTTTCAAAATGTAACATATATAAATATATATTTTGTTTCTCTAATAAAATTTTTTAAATATCCAAAATATGTTTGCTTGTTTGTGTCAGGAAATAATTCATCCTTACTTGCCAGTGAGGACGATACATTTTTTTTTTTCTTGTTAATTAAGCCACTATGCCAATCTGCTATGCTCGATTTTAAAATAAATTTCTTCAATAGAATCATTAACAATCTCACGCTTTCTTAAGACTTCGTTTCCTACAGTCCTGGTTTTTCTGGTAATAGCTTCTTTACTTTTAAAAAATAAGTTTCGACAAAAAGATTTTTTTTTATGATTTGTCTCTCACTAAATAATCCTCTAGGTTGATTGGCATGGAGACGGGGAGAGGTCGAAGGGCGAGGACGAGAGAGAGGAGAAGAGAGAGAGAGAGATAAGAGAGAGAGGAGAGAGACGAGAGAGAGAGGGAGAGGAGGAGATGAGAGAGAGAGGAGAGATGAGAAACTTTAATATGCAGTATTTGTCTCTACGCCTTTTCAAGAGCTAAAGTAATATTGTGCATTTTTCACACTTTGATAGTACAGTATGCCATACGTATTACACGGGCATTTTTTTTTAAAAAATTCGATGCAGTAGATCTAATGTTTGAATTAGCATCGTGTTCCTGAAGCATCCAGATCCTTTCGTTAACTTCTCTCTGTAAGGCTGTCTATGATCTAAGCCAGCTTCATTTGTTTCAATAGCTGCTAATATTTTCGGCTGCCCTTTCGTTACGTTATTTATTAGGACGATTGTACGATAGATTAAACATGTATCTAGTCATTCCAGTTATATGAAGCCTAAAAAACTACAACTGATTAGTTTTTACAGTTATTTTGCAAGCGGATATTATGAACGTTTTTCTTTTCTGTAATTAATGGTGCTTTGCAATTTTTCTATGAGTGTCAAATTTTAAATGTAATATACAAGAAGTTTGAAAATCACTATGAGAAGAAATTGATAATTCCCAGACAGTGTTTAATACAACTTATCTACTACTACTATATATTATATTACTACATTATATTCACATATCTAATATTAATAGTATACTTATACTATTAATATATATATATATATATAAATAATATATATATTATTATATAGAATAATATATATAAATTTATATTAGTTTAAGCCTTATCAGGGCTAAGAAGATAACCCTTTCAGAAAATTTTTTTTAAGACCCCTCCAGATGGGTCTTTTCATACGTGCTTAGTTATAAATATTAATATTATATCTATATAAATATATATATATTATTATAGTATTAATATTATTACTATATACTATTATATATTATACTATATAGTATAATATATTATTGTTATATATAATCATATCATATAATATATATTAATATATTATTAATATATAAATATCATCACCACCTTCTTTGCCGCCAAGAAGTAGGGTTCAAGGTCGACGTAGATGCACCTTCGGAAACAGCAAAAAGTAGATTTAGAGAAGTTAATATGACGCATAGGCGGAAAAGAAAGCCAGGCCTTATTACCTTTTAAGTCGAAGAACTCGCCGTCACGAGTCAGAAGCAAAAAGACCTACCCTCGAGTTACGGGACCGCGACGTGACCCTCACGTATAGCATTTTTCGGTCATAATAATATATATATATATATATATATACTATTATATGATATATATATATATAATTATATATGCATATATAATATATATATATAATATATTGTATTATATATTTATATATATTCATATTCTATAATAATAATTGATTTCTTTCTACCAAAGCATGCGGTTTTCTCGAACCGGAGCGGTTCGAGACCCAAGGGGCCCGCACGCGGAGTGCTATACGGTGAGGTCGCTATGACGTCACGCAAAATAAAATATTTAATCAAGAAATAATTAAAAGTTAGTTTATTTTTAATTAATAAATGCTTAAGTACTAATTAATATCAAAATTATATGACTTAATTCATGGTTAATTTTCTTCTTTTATTAAGGGAAATTATATATATATATAATATATAGTATATATATATATAATATTATTTCTATATTTATATAGTATATATATTAATTATATATATATATATTATATATATATATATTAATATGAGGGTAATTATGGGGGTCGCAGAGTGACATAACTTTTATGCTGCGTTTGGCTTTCGGGTGGGGTCGCGCGGACCTGTAATAGGTTGTTGAGAAAACGCTGAACCGATAAAGTAACTAGTTTTAGGCCGATGCTGGAGCACATCATTTTTTGCGATCTTATTTTTATATAATAAGCATTATTTCGTTTATACTGGTTATGAAAGTTGTTACTGGAAAACTGCAGCAAAGATTTCCCTAGAACAATAGTTTGGTGTTTTAGATAATGGAGCCTCTTCTCTGTTTTCTCACGAGTAACACTTTAAAGTCAGGCAGTTTCAGAGATTAGTTTTCTATAAAAAAATTTTGTTTAAATATAATGAAAAAGAAGAGATATTAAAAGATGTTACAGAAAGTATTATTATATATATACTTATATACTATATATATATATATATATATATGATAATATATATATATATATACTATATAATATTATATACCTATATATATATATATACTTATATATATATATTATTATTACCGTGATATATATATAATGATACGTTATACGTATATATATATATATACTTTTATATATAGTATATATATATATTATATATATATTAAAATTAATATAATATATATATATATATGATATACTATATATAGTATATATATATATATATATACTATTATATCTTATATACCGTATATATATATATATACTATATTATATATATTGCTTATATTCTATATATATAAAGTTATAATATTTGTTATTTATTAATGATTTATTTTTTAAATACCTTTTTTATTATTATATAATATATATATATATATTATATATTAATATAATTATACTGTATATATATATATTTATATTATTATTAATTATATATATATATACTATATTAATATATATATATATTATTATTTATATGTGATAATTATATATATTATATAGATATATATATATATGATATATGTGTGTTTATGGGTGGTAATGGGTGTTGATAATATTGATTATTCTGTGTTGGTGGTGTTGTGTTATTGTGATATTATAGTTAATTATATATATATATAATACCGTATATATATATAGTATATATATTATATAGTATATAATAATTATATTATATTATATATATATAGTAATATATATATACTATTTATATATATATATATATATATATATTTATATATATATATATATACTATACGATTGTTATAATATATATAATATATATATAAATATTTTATATTATACTATATCTACTTATATATATATATGTATATATATTAATATATCATATTATAATATATATATATATATATATCATATATTAATATGGAACGGAGTAGGAAATATATTAGAGACAGTTTAAAAAGCCACATGGGCATCGACGACTGCCCCCAGTTCACCCACTACCCAAACATGCTCATGCAGATAGATAGATAGATACGTAGGCTGTGTATGGTCAATTGTGTGTGTTTGTTTTAACTAGCAGTGATTTCCACCATATTTGGCTTAGTTCGCCAAAACTAGACGGTGTTAGTTTAGTATAATGGAGAATTATGAGGTACACAAACCGAAGTTGTGTTCGCATCAGTGCTATGAATACTAAATGTTGTATTTTGGTGCTTACAAGTGCCTTTTATATTTTGGCATTGTTGCAGTAGTGATCTGGGCTGTTATATTAAAGTATTAAAGGTAACCCTCGGCGTGCAATTGTTTTGTGCGTTGGTCTCAGATTATATTATCTGTTAAATGTGTATGCATAGTTGGACCGAACCTGCATCCGATATAAGACTGAAAATTGTACCTTAATTAGTTGTTTTTTTTCTTAAATGTGTGGCGTGGAATCTTGTGAGTGTGGGGTCACAGGCTCAACAATCTCTCCTCTTCTCTATGAGCTTTACTTAGAAAACAAATAGGTGTGCCAAAAATTTAGATTTAATCCCTGTATATTTGGTATCTCGCTATTGTCTTATGACAAGGCTATTTCAAACTATGTTATAATCAATTTTGGATTGTGTGGCATGCATAATCTCTTTCTTTATGAGTTTTTCGCATTACTACATTTTCATGATAACCTCCTTGAGTCTTACCTGTCTCTATGTTCAAATGTTCTCTATTTGAAAAATCATATTAAGTTAGGATACTCTGATGTTAATTTTGTCATTATCAGATGTAGACCCTATATTTGTTCTTTGAGCAAACTTTGTGATTGTGATGATAACCCCTACTGAGAGAATCGCCTCTTCTACAGGAAAAACATTCCTGACTCCCTTCTAGCCTCTTGCTCAAATACGCTACTTATACCCTCAAAACCACAGATTGAAGAAATTTCCATCCTTTTTGCACCTCCATTACACCATTGTTTTCCTTAAACGTTGCGACTCTCTCTCTCAGCATATACTAAGTCTTTTTTCTGCCAAATGTAGCCTACAGTAAGGGCGCTTCCTAAGAACTTGTGCACTACTTGAAGTACTTGAAATACCTGATGTAGTCATAGTTAATTAGTGTCTTGAGAGAAACTTTTTCTATAAGGACCACCTGCCATAGCTGTCATTACAGAGTCATAATTTCTCTTTTATTACGTTCCTTGCTATTGTAATAGCAATGAACATTGCGAATAGCCCTAATTTTATTGATTATTCACATCCAGATCTCTATTGCAGTTATTTTGTTTCGTTAGATTGTTCTGTGATCCGGAACAAAGTTTTGTATAGTACTTATCATTTACTGCTTGTGATAATCACATCGGTTATTATTTTCCGATGCTTAATATCTTGGTAATTTTCTGTGTCCAACGGGGAATCATTAAGAGAGGTATTTCTGTGCCATTACTTTATTCGTACGATTTCATAACGTTTTAATTAATCACCTTGAATGCTAATTCGCCTGAGAAGTGAAAAGAACCTTCAGTGTTGTCTTACTATTTAAAAACTGTACAGTTGTTTGCGCACTTTAACTTGTGTGTTCGCCACCAAGAAAGTTCATTTCAAGGAAATCTATTATTTGATTTAATGATATTATTCTTTATGCAATTCCTCTACTTATTCCTAGACTGAAAGGCTGGTTTCTGCTACTTTTAGTGTGTTGGATTATCCTTGTGCAGGAATTCTTTAAGATAATCCATTGCATTTAAATAGAGGAACTAGTTGGCCTGTCTCATTATTCATTTATGAAATTCGTATATATGATGTTAAAAGGACAATTGTTGGCACCCAGCACTGGTTTCCCTGTTGGGGATTCATCCAGCTCTTGCCACTGTATTTTCACGCAATGACGGAATGATTTTATCACCATTTTGTGTTGTTAGCACCTACTGTTGTTTGCGATTTTCGCAAACACATTAACTTTCAAGTACCACCCAATTATTATGGTACCACTCTTAGGCTGATACATCATTGGCAATAACTTTTCATCAGCCGGTGATATGTCGCTGGGAAACGCTATAATCAAAAGTGTGTTGTTACTAAAAGTCTAAAGATATACTCATGATCAACCTGGATTCTCGGTCATTGCAGTCCAGTTAATGGTACAGCTTAAAATTCCAATAAATTCCTAAAAGGTTTGTTGGGCATGATTTACCTTTCTTGAAATCGTGGAAACCATGCAATAATTATCCAAGACTAATACGATTAATATTTCGTTTTTCTACATTATCTGTCTCATATTGATTGACCTTTATGATAAGTTTACTTTTCTCCCAGGAACCTTATAACAAAAAGAGCCAGAGCTGGTTATAACGCTTTAGAAAATGGTGCGCAATATAATTTCCCAAAATTTCCTTACTACCTCTGTCTTATAAATAGCACAACATATGTGTTTTCTGTTCATCTCTTGCGCTCACCTCACCAAATAGGTATCCCAGATATAGATCGCTGTCAATTTAAAATACATGTCAAAGTGAAACTCAGATCGGGCCTTTATAGCGCTTAAGGGGCTTACGACTTTTACCCTCTTTCAGAATATGTGCGAGTAGTGGATATACCTTATATAGGTAGGTTTAAAACAGAGGGGTTGTTTGTTTTATGAAATGCTCTGGGTTAAGAATCGGAGGGGTTACGTTAAGACTGAGCCAATGGTCTAGAATGTTTGGCTCGGAAGTGTCTCTGCATCTCTGCTCTCGTGAGCTGTTTTGTATTTGTTCTTTTTTTTTTTTATTTTGTTTTATCTTTTTCTTCCTCCCTGGATGTAGGACACAGCTCCTTTATTAGTAAAGATCACATCTTTGTTAGAAATATGTTTTATATGAATTTAAACTCTGGAGCTGACATGGAGTGGAAGTGGGACATCCGGAGCACTTCGGAGCCCGAGTCGGGTTTTTTTCGGAGCCAGCCCAACGTTAAATTATATATATTATATATATATATATATACTATATATACGATATAATATAATATATATACTACTAGTAGTATATATGTTTATTATATATATTTTTGGCTGGTGCTTCCGATGTTACAACGGGAAGAAAATTTGGCCTCGAAAATCCTGGTCCGATTGAATGGGGTGGAAAATTTAGATTATTCCCTGAAAATGGTGTCACAGGATTAGGGCTTGTTAGAAATGGAGGGGAACCAGCTGTAGGTGGAAATGATGTTGGATGTCTGTGCTGATAAATGTATTTTGGTGATAGGAAGTGTTGGTGATATGTCTGTGTTGTGCTTGTGGTGTGTGTGTGCGGAGAATGTCAGGTGCATTAGTGGTATTGGTGTCGTGATTGTGCTTGTGTGGAGTTTTGAGGCTGTTTGATTGGTGTGGTGTCTGTGTTGTATGTCGTGTACTAGTGTGTAACTTGTATTGGCTTGTGTGCAGACAATATGTGGGTGGAAGGGATGTAATGTCTAAAAGTCTAAAAGATAACTTCTTAATGAATATGTTCATTTTTTTAAGAAATGGGGTTATTTTATATGTAGTTGTCGTCTACTACAAGTCATAAGTGTATTAAGTTGTATCGTTATATCAGGGACGTGAATATGTATTGGCTCTGGACGCGAAAATTCATTCTTTGCAAGTTGTGCAACCGACTTTGCACAGCTCTCGCTATCCACAACACGACTGTGGACCATATAACTTAGAACATCGAGACAAATCAGAATGACCACACCTTTAGATGAGATGTTGATTTGATGATCGGAGATTAGGATTATAAGATGAGGCGGTATCAGGACCAATCTGGGGAGAGAGACGTCAATGTTTAAGATATTGATTTCACAGTTTTTCATTGTCACAAATTTCTTTGTGAGTTGGAAACAAGAAGGTAAAATAACAACACCAACGACCCTAACCCAAATAACAACGCACGGCAGCAACATATGCCGACCAAACATAACTTGATCGAAGATATTCAGGTGTGGTGAGATAATAAGCTAAGTGTAGTCTGGTTCTCGAGATAGTGAAGGCTCCATCCTTTACGGACATGTATATAGGGAGGCACTATCTTTGGAGTAATAGATTTTCTATGGAGTAGAATTGAGCAACATGACCTTACGTACCAATGGTTCTTCACAGCTGTTTGTTATATCGGGGTAAATAACTTAATTATTGCGAAATACAACAAAATTATCATTCATTATATTTAGATAGGCGACTTGGTAAATAATTAAAGTTATCCTCAAAGATACGTAAAAATGTGTCATTCATTGTCACAAACGTTTCTTTGGCAGTTGATATTTTAATACTAGCTTTAATAGGTCCATTAACTTTTCTGATCGATGTGTATCATAAATATGAGTCTCGATATATTTGATGAATAGGGGTTTGGAGTGCTATCTGTGTTTCATCTGTTATAGATCAAAAGTCTTTAATGTGGAATTACATGAGTGTATCATTTTATTTCACATAATTATAATATCTTTTATTACATTTTTTAATTCAGGAAACAATTTGAACTATTAGGCTGTTGCTTTCGATATATCATCTTTATATTTTTATTAGAGCATTGAACTATAACCTTTTAATTTTGCCAAATGTAACTGCTATGCATCTCATAATACATAGTAATATGATTGTAGATATCTCTTAAATTCCCTTAATATAAATACAACAAGCATATATAGATGATAGATATTAAATAAATGTTAATAGAAATAAGCTATATTTTAAATTTAAATTGGTTTACTCTGAACACCACAGGAGTCAAAAGTCTTGACTTAGTCTACAAATAGGTTGTCTACAAACACTACTATCAAATGTGTGCAAGGGATATCTAGGGTGAGTTGTTTGTGTTGCGGGTTAAAAGTGCATTGAATCCAGATTCTAGACTACTAGTGGACGTGTGCAAGAATTGTGAGGATTTATTTTGCCAACGTTTCTTCCAAGATGCCATCTTTTCGTGATTTTAACCCGACACACCGAATGGAGTATTCCTGCACCGAAGGACAGGGATTAATATTGATGAGCACGAATTCTCTTTCGCTCATATACTATTATTCTATATTTGAGCTTTTTGAGCGTTCTTTAGGTGCGAGAAAAAGCACGTGTCACTCCTTTGTGTTACAAAAGATTCGTAAAAGGAAATTATAAGTTCATGAAGGTAATTATATAATTTAGAACCTGATGCCTTTCGTTTGAAATATTCTCTGGCTCTCATGTCATCTCTTCGTTTTTTATTCTATTATTATTTTTATTTGATTTATTATGGTTACTCTGTTTCAAGATCAGATATAGTTTAATATATATATTAATTAAGTAGATTTAATGCTAGAGATTCATCATTTAGATGATTAGATCTCTTTTGATAGTAGCTTAATTAGATATGGTTAATTGCATATAGTAAATTAATATATCTTGAGTCTTGTCTTTTATGTTTTATTTATTATTTTTTTTTTTTTTTTTTTTTTTATATTTCTTTTCTCTTTTCTTTTTTTACAGATTTTAGTTTTTTTATTTACTATTTTCTTGCCTGTTCTGTCTTTTTGTTTTAAAAGTTGTACATTAAATTTACGATACCCGATTGAAACAAGTAACCTTTGAGTGTCTTACATCTACGTTCTTGGTTATCTGATCTGAATAGATAAATGCGTGTTCGACGAAAATTGATGGTTCTATTATTATATTTTGCAATTATAGTGTCTTATTTAAGTAGTCCCATTGACTTGTTTTTATCTAGGGATCCAACTACTAAGGACGGGCAGTCTACAGAAGTACAACACAACACAATATAAGTACTTTCGGAAATATCGTAATAATATAAAATATAACTTCTAATCTCTATTATGTATTTTGATGTATACAACATTGAAATACATTGTTCGGGATAAATGGTTAAAAATTTCATATCGGCATCCAATGCTCAGGTTCAAATTTCACGACTCATGTAAATAGATTTTGTATTAATTATATAGCGCAATCATATCTACTGAACTTGCGCCTCGTGAATAAACTAAAACAAAGATACAATTATCTGAATATCATGTGTCAAGTGGATAATTGTGCAATTAGTAGTTTTGTAATGAAGTCCATCAACATTTTGATCACATGCTGGTGCATTAATTTTGTTAAATAAAAGATGTTCAGGTCGATTTATCACTGTCTTATATTTTATGAGAAGGAGCTATATTTTTTTATGATTTTTTGTTATTATTAGATCCCTTTGAAACTAGGATTTTAATCACTGTATATTTGGTAATTATTCGTGTGATTTTTTAGGTTTCGTCATATTCCCATTATTATTGATTGTGCTGTTTATATTAGATTAGGGGATAAATAGAATTTACTGCTTTTATAAAGACGAACTTAGTAGTTTGAGATGATATGTTTATTAAAAGTATTTTTTAATGAGTTAGCTTTATGTTAAAGTATATCTAAGATTCCAAATCAATGGTTTCGTAAGGAGAAGACAGTTTTACAGAAATTTATTTGAAAGATATTTTTGATTATAAAATTTTTGTTGTTGGAAAACTAAAGTTTTAAACTAACACAACCACACACCTAACACACACACACACACACACACACAACACGCCAACACATACACGCACATCTATTTGAACACATTTGTCGATTATTTTTTTTAAGTTTTCACCATCTATAACGGCGTTTATCCTTGAATCATACAGAAGAGGAGGTTAATCTCGTTAATTGAGTAATTCTTCTTCTCTCTCAAGTAGAAGATTAGGGAATAAAACAGCCAAATGACCTTATTCACTTGGAATCACACAAGATTCCTATGGACAAATGTGAGTGATTCCACGTACGAATGTTTTATTTATTATATGTTGCTAACAGAACAGGTATTAATTTCCAATTAGTCAAGTCGTCAAGAGGAAACAAGAGTTAAGACATTGTGGATCATTTTTTTATTTATTTTGTACTTTATACCGTTATTTTTGTTCAATATTATTCTTAAATACAGGATAGAGACATTGAATATAATGCAAATCACCAGAGATTTTTGATATGAGGTTAACGTGCTAGTAAGTCTCTTACCTGACCTCGCTAGGTGACGATACGGTACGGGACGTGCTCCCTCTATGATCATATATTCGTGGTGTATCCCGTAGTCCCATACTTTTAATAATTAATTATGTTATATTAATAAATAAATGAATAATAAAACATTAATAATTTATAAAATTATAATATATATTTGATAAATTGAAATATAAATGCATATTTGTTGGGAGGGACTTGGTTCTATTCTCTTTTTGGGGTGATATATATGTAAGTTTACTATTGGACTTGGATAAGCACGGTAGTGGATTCTGGTGTATATACTATATCAGGTAATAATTATATTATACATATTATATATTATATACTTAATTATATATTATATATTTATATATGATTTATATAGTATATATTTTTAATATATATATATATATATTATATATTATATTACTATTGTAATGGTTGCACTCCCGAACGAACACACAGCAGCAACACACCATCTATGCACCATTCACACACTCTACACACACACGCACAGCGTCTAATGCGTATCACACTTAGATCGAGCAGGTCCCATGTGGATTTATCCCAACAGATTTCCTCTCAAAAGATTTCCATTTTTCGTTATGATTGTATCACGAAACATTCCTTTGTAATGACTTGCTAATCTGGAGAAAGGGAAGAAAGAGTTTTTCGATCCCAATTTTATTTTGTCTATCTTTCTTTTCCTTTGCTTTTGGTTAGTTCTCTTATAGAAAGTGACATTTACAGATTTAATTAATGTTCACACTTAGATTTATCACTGCTTTTGTTCTTTATAAATTTTATTATTATTACTATTATTATCGTATTATTATAATTATTTTTTATTATTATTATTTTTAATTCATTATTATATATTAATTTTATTATTATTTATATTATTTATTATTAATTATTATCATTATTTTCATTCATCAATTCATCATTTTCTAATGTTATTTTTATATTTATTTTTTATCTATTTTTATATTTTATTATTTATTATTATTTATTTATTATTTACTTATACTTGCGAGGTAAAATATTTAATTAGTATTTATTTATATTTAAACTATAATTTCCTTCTCTTTCCTTTTCTTTTTTATCTAAAATACATGAAAATATAATTAATTAAAATTTTTATTCTTAAAATTGATTTATTAATATTGATTTCTCGTTAGGTGTACACTTTTACTTAATAATATTTAACATTAATTGGACAATATAACTTTTCTCATTAGGAAATTTCAAGTAGAGAAAGGTAGTTTATTTTCAGTAATAATAGATGTGGATTCTTTTTACACAAAGAAATATGCCTTTGTTACTCTAAGTCGTATACGTACCAACACACAACAGCCGATACATAGCATTCACCGACATCGCGCAGCATAGTAGCACCCGTCAGGCGACCACACGCACAGGCTACTACATACACCGAGACACAAACTCTCAAAAATAATAATATGTAGGTGTATTATATGTATATTTGTATCTATATTTTTTTTTTTTAGAAGCTTAATTTTTCCATAATATTTTTTTACCGCAAACTTAGTCTTATACTAACATTAGAGTTATCAATAGTATTTTCATAGAGCTTCCCTAATTGGTTATTGTTTTCTACTTTTTTCTATATTTATTTACCTGGTTCTGATTTTCTTTATTCTATTATATTATATTTTTCTATTATTTTCAATGTAGCCAGCCGGAATAAACTGAGTATTAGCCTGTCGTAGATATTCTTATACTCCCTTTCTATTAAGATATACGTGTAATAATATTATATATATATTATATTATATATATATATACTTATATATATTTATATACCCTATAATATAGTATTTGTTTTATCGAGTGTATTTTCGATGTAAGTTTAGAGTAATTAGTACTTATATAAACTAAGATATTATATCGCCCTAACTTTTATCTTACACAATATGGTCTCCCTTCTTACTAATATTATCCAGTATATTTCATATCCAGGGTACTATTATTATTTAAATAAGTTGATTATGAATAGGTTTAAACTTTCAGTACCGGTTTTTTAATGACAGTGATAGTAGATATAATTTATTATACTGTATATTTAAAAAATTGTGGTTTAATTATTTATAAAAAAAATTTTGCGTTGGTTTAAAATGGTGATTTATCTTTTATATATATATTTAGAGCAGATTTTACCTAGTTAGATATTTATAATATAAGTATTTTTTATATTGTAAAATTAAATAGTTATTATGCCTATTTTTGTTATAGGTATGATAATATATCACGTTATCAGGCAATTACTAGGCTCTCTATATTATTAACATTGTGTTTTTCTCTGCTTTCGAGTTTACGCATGGTGTGGCCTCGATTATGGGTGTTAGTATATAACGAGACCAAGTGTAAATCGATGTTTTTTTCGTGGCTTTGGTCACTTTATTCGGTCAGGCAAAGTGCGACAGGTGCCAATGAGTTTTGTTAGTTATTCTTTTTGTGTTTTATCTCCTAGGAAGGATTGAATATCACTCAATAGAGAGATTAAATAGCAGATTTGAAGAGTCAGTTAGAATGTGGTTCTAACCCCCCCTGGGCTCAATGCCTCAGCGGGGTCTGGTTGTTAAGGAGATGGGGGAGACGGACTCATCGATAGGTTTGGGTATTTATGGGGAATTCAGTCCCCCTCCTCATTGTATTCTTCTCACTGATCTGGCTTACGAGCCTTTATATCTTGAAATAATATTAATTAGATCATTAATAAAAAAAAAATTTATAAAAAATTTAAGTCAAAGCGAAAAATTATATACATGATAAAAAGTACTTTTGTGTTGAATAACTTTTTATATGCGTGATCTTCGTATTGGTGGTTTTACTGCTAAACGTTGACTACTTAATGGTGGCTGCAACTGAGCAGTATATTATCTCTTGCGATTGTCGATTATTAGGGCATCATTTTTTTATGTTAACTTACCTCGTATTTATTGAAAGTAGAGAAGTGCTTTATCGATGATTTTGAATAATACTCAGTATAATATAATATAGGTATAATATTATAGCTATATATATATTATTCTATATATATATATATATACATTTTATAAAACTGCTAATATTTCTCTCTAGTACTTTCAATTATACTAGTATTAATCTCAATCTTAGGAGGCGTGATAGTTGTAATAAAAATTTATGAAATTTTCTTGTTTACATTCAAAATATAGGTTTGATATATAATTTTCAATTATTGTTATAATTTATATTATAATAGTTTTAATAACTTATGGCAAATTTTTTATAACTTGCATTTTGTGACATGTATAATTTTATATTTTGGTATTATTTATATTAAATTTAATAGAATATTTAATCTTTATCTATTTTATTATTATATATGAAATTTTATGATTTTAGGTGGTGTTCATAAAATTGAGACCAAATCTAATCTTTAGGCCTAACACCTGATTTTTAGGTGATTTAAAGTTAATTAATAATATCAGGGCACGCTGTGTTTTTTGTACTATTGGTATATAGCTCTCTGTCTTCTTTTCCCTATCCAGTCGTTTACCTGGGGTTATCTTAGAACTTGACGGTGCAGGCTCTGCCAAGGTTCTTTTTACGCTGCAAAAATAAAGCATATGAACCTGCGGAGCGTATTCTTTATTTTGTGTTGTGAAATTTTTCACATTTTGTATATTTCAGCACCCTGATCAAAAACTACTCTGTTTAAAACTTATAGGATTGTTAATTATTTTCTTTTTTAGGTGTTCTTTTTCAAGTTTCAATTGAGTGACCAGATTAGATGGTCATTCCGTTAATTCCTTCTCCTTATTTTTCTTCTTTCTTTTTATTTTGTCTTCTTCTTGAGGTTGATGAGTGAGGAGGGTGTGGTAATGAGTCTCGTGTGACGTAATTATTATTCTTAATAGAATAACCTTTACAGCGTTGTGTGCGGGGAAGCAGATACTGGTGTATTCTGTCGTGTGATGCTAGTGACGTTTTATAGAGAATTCAAGAAGCGATTTTTCCATGTCTCTTCCCTTCAAACCGCATTTCATACTCCGCGGATTATAATCCAGTTCCAGAATGTGTAGCAATGTACGGTTTACTTATACCTAAAATATTTACTACCTTGTAATTATAATCTTCTTCAGTAAGATTATAGCTTTTCGACAGCGTTTCCTTTAATTTTACGTAGTTGACTGTGTGGTTGTATGGTTTTCCATTGTGTAGAGCATTGGCAGATATCTGTGATAGTGAAGTGGGTATTGTTTTATGTTTAAACAAAATGAGATTATGTGATTTTATTAGTATATGCTTTAGATAGCTTATTAGCCCTACGGGGCTAACCGAGGTTACAATTTATGATCTTTTCGCTCTTTTTATTGTCTTGTGTGTGCGAGAATTAGGGCTTTACTGTCGCTGACAGTTGTGTGGTGATGCGTTTATGCTTTGCTGTACCTTATATTAACGGTCTATATAGGTATATGGTGCTCGTTATTAATTATTTATTTTAATTGAGTTTATATTAAAAAGCCATATATGCTCATTGCGATCAGTGTTTTGAATACGAAGTATCGTCGGGATGTCTATGTAGTCTGTTGATTATTATTTTATTAATATATTTATATAGTAAATAGCTGTTTAATATATTATTTTATTTTATATAATGGTAATTTTATAATAGTGTTGTGTAGTGAGAGAGTATAGATATATGTATTATATATAGTATAGGAATATTAGTGAGGGAGTGTGTTGGTGTGTGATATATAAATATGGATAGTAATATGTTGATTTATAGTATGTATGTGGGGGGTGTGGTGTGTATTAATTGATTATTTATTACTATTAATATGATAATAATTAATATATATATAAGTTTTATAATTTAAGTGTAATATTTTTTACTGTTTTGAACTGGACGAAGTATAGTGGTGGGTGTAGTAGGTATACCATATTTAGTAGGTGATTCAGAGTGTGGTGTGAATTTATACTTTTATAATTTGTCACTAACAAAGTTTTTGAAATTTAAAATATTGCTCAAAAAAAGAAATTTAAATCAAATAAGTTTTATTATGAATAAAAATTATTAAGTCTACTTCAGTATTTTTTAATCGATTCCGTTCTAAAGTTCTTAGGTTAATTTCTTTTAATCTTTACTTGCAAAATTAAAGCAGTGCATTGAAAATTTTCTTTGTGAAAATTATTATATACTTTTAGGTGAGGAAGTTTATAGGGAAATGGTAAATGTAATTTTTGACCTCCGACCGAAATGTGGGTCGATATTCATCTCAATTTTCTTTGTTTCATTTTATTTGATTTAAATATCTGGTGATATTGAGAAGTTATCTTCTATTTTTATTTTTGTAGTGATATTACAGAATTATGATTCATTTAATATTATACTTTCCTGAAAGCTGCAAGAATTTCCAAGATTGTTATATTCCTAATTGCAATCTCAAGACAACTACTAAATAATTTTCAAAGAGTTTTAACCTATAAGTGTCAGCTTTCATCTTATACACTCTACAACATCCACTATGTATAGCCGATTTCTTCCTATACCCCTATTCAATTTATTCATTATTAATGGTTTTTTATCGTTATTATTCATTAACGGTTACAATAATGAGAAGTACAGTAGATCTTTCTCCATTCCCATTGACTTACAAATAAATCAATCGTCAATCGATTTAGAGGAAGTACTGCAAGAAATTTATTAATTCTAATTGAATATCACCACTTAAATATTATCATTAGTGAATATATTCACAAATCATTAGATCTATTAGAGAACCTTGACCAGTGTGCGAAAGGGAACAATATTTGGTTAGTTATTTTATAAATTATTACTGTGTGATGTATGTGTAATTTATTTGCTGTACTAAAGAGTAATTTACATGTATTGATAATGGTATTTCGGGATCGATGTAGTGTATTAATTATTGATATTTTTTATTATAATATTATTATGATATATTATATATATTATATATTATATTATATTATTAAATTATAAATTGAGTATATCATATAATATATTATATATTTTTCTTTATTAATATTATATTTTATTATATTTAATATATTAATTATATATTAATTATTATATTAAATATATATTCATCAGCTTATAATGAAAATTTTTAGATATTTAGAGTATGATGAGGATGAGTGAAGAGAGATGTTGAGCTGTGAGGATAGAAATGATATAATCCTATACCTATAGTTCATCTCTCTATACATTCGACGAAGACTATGTAATTCTATTATGTAAGTGTGCTTATGTAAACTAGGTAATATTTTTTTCTTTTTTTTTTACATTTCAAAGATAATTTTAAATGATATAATATATATATTATTCAGCGTTTTTTTTTATGTTTTTTTTTAATGAAATAATGAGAATTTATTATTAGCATAAAAAAAAAAAAAATAGATAAGAAAAAGAAAAATTGCCCTCCTTTTTATTTCTTTAAGTAGCTATCCATAATATTTTTTTATGATTAACGCTTTTAAAAGCTTATTATTTTTATTTTCAAATGGAAAGAACAATATAATTTATTTACTTTTTTCATATATCATATATATAGTATATATTTTATTAATATTAAATAAATATATATAAATTTATATAGATATTATTCTTAATATTATATTAGTATTTAATATTAATTACATATCTAAGATATTCATCTATTATTGAGAAACCGTTTGGGTTTATACTCAACATTGAAGAGTGTATTGGAGGGTTCAATAAACCCAAACTCCATTACTTAAAATAATGTGTACAATATGTCTTTAGGGATACTATCTACTATTATATATAATTAATATTCTAATATTATAACAATTTATTATTTTTTATTATAAATTTTAATTACTTTTCTTTAATAATATTATTATATATGATATTTATAATTCTTTTATTGATATTTAATATAAATATAATAGTTAATATATATTATTATATATTATTATTTTATATATATATATTTTATTATTTATATATAAAACATTGATTTATATTTTGTGTCATAACATTATATTATTTTATTATGTTTTATTTTTTTTATTATTATTTATATTTTATAAATTATATCTTTATATATATCTTATTATATTATTATAGAATTATATAATAATTTATATATATATTATAGAATTAAGATTATTAAGAAGTCATATCTGATATCATTTCTTTATTTGAGTTTAATGATATCTATATTAATGTATTATAATCTCTAAATATTATTTAATTATTATTCTATTAATTATTTATTATAATAGATATATATATTGCATTATATTTTATTATATATTATATATTTTGTATTAATATTATGGGGAATAAATATCTTCAATTGAGATAATTGGAATATTTGCACAAAATAATTTCCATAGAATTAAGCAGTTTTGGTTAGGTGTAATAAATAAGGTTATGTATGATATAATTCTTAATATATGCCTTATAATTTTTTTTCTCTTTTTTTACTTAAATATTGTATAGTTAATAATAATTTTAACCTTAACACTTTATAGAAGATATCTGATTTTTTTATGTATTCGTGTATTCTTTCGTTTACAATGCTCAAATAGCCTAAATGAATTCTGCAAAAAGTTCTTATGAAATTAAAAATAAAATTATAGGAAAGAATAGACAGCAAAAAAGCAAAGTTACCACATAATTTCTATTCCTACGGAGTCAATTTTTGCCCATTTTATTCTGTTAAGAATCTCAAATGTTAGTAATTTAAGTATTTACTGAAATTATTAAAGCTCTCAGAGTATATAATTTTATTATTATTCAATTAAATTATTATTATGAAATTAACTTTAAATATAATTTAAATGATTTTAATTATAACAGGGATTATTATTATTATTTTCTATCTAAATTTAGGCCTGATAATTTTAGTATATAATACTTCTAATTATTTATTTATATTATATATTATATCTATATATATCACATTTTTTCTATTATATTTTTATATATATATTTCTTATTTTTATATTATATTATATTATTATATAGTATATATATTATATATATTTATATATATACTGATATATTAATTATTATATATTATCTTATATATTATATATTTATATATATATTATTAAATTATAGTGACGACTCCCTAGGAAATATATACAGTTTCCAGTATAATTAATATCATTAACTATATATATTAATTTAACTATATTAATTTACTTCTTAATCTTATTTAAATATTACTTAATCACTTTTTATCATAAAATAAATTATACCTATATTTATTATATTTACTATAGACTTAATTAATTATAATTATAGGGACTCTATACCTATTTCATTTATATAATAGTTCTAACAGTTTGTCGTACTGATTGCTATTGTAATACTTATTGACGTATGTATAGTATTTCGAGTAATGAAAGAAAGTTATGTTATATACTTATATACCTCATATATAGTCATGTCGCTTTATTAATATAAACTACAACATTATATTTTATATTTGGTAATATTTTTATCTGTTTTCTTTTTATAATTTTACTTTTATATATCTAGGAGTATAGTTCGAGATACGCTAGAGGACCTAGAGTGGGGGGCAGTCCTACGCCTACCGTTTAAGTCCTAACATATCATATATATAACTATATATAACTTATAGTATAATAAACACATAATATATAATAATAATATATATAATTTGAAAATAGCCTAGGTCTCTTTATACAGTTCAATACAATAAGTGGGTATGGGAGGAGTTATAAGGACAATGTATTAACTGAATCGTTAATGCTAACGATTATCACAGATCAACTCTACAATACTTCTTACCTTCTACGATCAGAGTATAGGTATACGGTAGATCGTTACTTGTACTCATTGCCTCTTAAACGTACACTCGCGGGTTTTGATGATACGTGATTTAGTGTGGTGTCAAACTCGTTGCGTTTCTTAATTTATATCCGGTTCTTCGATTTTACATAATAATATCATAAGATCTTCTTATGGACGTTCACGACCTTTCCAATGTATAAACGAATATATGCTATCAATGTTTCAAAGGCGTGACCATGAAGATATAGGTATAACTATAAATTTCTTAATTTTCAGAATTACTTAGGACTTTCATAAAGTATCTCCTACCATGTATTGGCAAACCTAAATTGGCAAAAAGATTTTAAAATTTATAATATATAATTTATTTTTTTTATTGGTATTATATATTTATTGTTCTATTTTATATATATTTTATGTACTATATATATAGGAGTTAATAGTTTAGTAGTGTTTGATGTGTATTATGGATATTTATTTTGGACCGGTGATATACCAGAGACCAATCAGGGTCTAGATTTTTTTTTTAAATTTAATAATTTTTAATATTATATTTATTTATATTCATTAGGCCTAGCATCCTCGATATAAAGTTAGGCTCGTAACTTTAATGAAATAACTAATTTCAATACACGGATAAATAAATTAATCATTTTATTAATTCATCTCACACACATTATTATCTATCGTCTCAGTATAATTAAAAAAAATATAAATTAATAATTATTTTTTATCTTAATTATATTTTATTAATAAATGATCTACATTATTCCATAATATAGTGTTGGAGGGAAGATGCATTCTGGTATTTGGATTGAAAGACTCATTGAAAGTCTTGCCTGTATATATCATTATTAGAGACTATAATGTCCAAATGTCGATTGATCTTTTAACATTAATTTTAGATACAAATATATTTATTTATTTTTCTACGCTTGTGTTGAAATATCTTCTATCCTCATAGTGTTGTTCTCTCTGAGGTCGAGCGGAGGGATACGTAAGGGGTGGGAGACGAAAAGCTCCCCCCCTCGTTTGCTTGATTAGTTCGCCCACGCGATTTATCTCAGTGTTTAACTTTGCTAGGCGAGGAACCCGACTCTCAATCTATTGTCGTCTGAGTTGTTTCCCTATTTTTGTTTTCAGTTGTTTATTTTTTTTGTCTGTTAATAAATAAATTTAGAAAAAAAATTTCAACATTGGCGAACTTCTAGATTCCGCTCTAATAACGTAGAATTTTACGTCTTTGTTAAGCTCAAGGCATTTATCGAATGTCGAAGATAAACTTTATGAGTGTTTATGAAGATTCTTTTTAAACAATTTTAACTAATTTTTAAAATATTAAGTATTTTGTTTTTAGTTCTTTCTTCGTTTATTTCTTTTATTACTCTTTTCTGCTCTCGGTAATAAATGTTCTCTGAGCTGATTTTATAAAAGTAGATCTTTATTCCGTTGTTATTACTGTTATGTTAGTGGTTTTCTAGTTACTATGTTCCTTGTTAACTATTCGTGGATTGCTGTTCTTCTCGTGACTGGTATTATAGTAATATAATATTATAATACTTGATAGTTATATTTGGTATAATTTTTATTATTTAGTTTATATCATATATTAGAAAATGTATTATTGTTAATTATTACGTAACATAATAATTACTTATCAATTAAAAAGGGTAGTATACTAGTATGAGTTAAGCAATTGAAGGCTCTTGTGCTATCTGCCTTGATTATTATTAAATAAGTTACCTTTATTAAAAATATAATAAGTAAGAGTTTTGATATTATATTATGATTATTTTTCAATCAGGATAGGTAATAAGTAAACTCTCATATATTAGTATTATATATATCTTGTAAACATCTTCTAATTAAAAAGATGATCCTTTTAGTAAACGATTATATAAATAGCATGTATAATCGCACTATGGTGCCTATACAACCGATTTTATGAGCATCATCGATTGTCTGGGTCGTACTATCCTACATCGAGAAATTAGCGCCTGTATCTTTCGCTGCTCCTCATCAGTAAATTGTGTACAATACTTCAATTATTTCTCTTACTACCTAGTCCTCGCTCCTTTGATGACTTTATGTCCGAGAATCAAACCTAATTATTCGCTCGTGCGTCATCTTATCTCTTGCAAATTTTTCGTTTCTTTTCTCTCTTTTATGCGTTTTTGACTATCCTATATCCGGCATCCTTATAGAATCAGTCCTCTATATAAATCTTACGTTCTCTCCAGCTTAGCATACTTTATACAAATGCTATATTCATATACGCTGATCTCATCGGTGCTCTGTATACTATCTTCATCTATTTATTACTAGTTTCTTCTGTTCTATTCCCCTCATCTTCTTATCTCTTCATCCCGTTATAACTTCTTATCTCAATTTTTATTTATGCACTGAAGAAAATGCAATTATTATGAGTATTATTTTTTATGACTGTTAGACATCTTCGTATTTTATTGTTCTATTAATATTACATGTCTTTTTTATAAGTGAAAATGTTTGTTAGTTCAACTTCATATGTTTATAGTATCTATAATTCGTTCTTTTATTTTGTATATTGATAATGAAATATTTGTATTGTAATATTATATTTAATTTTCAACTCCGTTAGGTATATACATTTCGAGTCGTAAACTTCATCTGTATTAGGTAATGGCTTGAGTTCTTGTAATTATAATAGTTATTCTCTTTTAAAAATAATAGTACTCGATTTATCGTTATTGTCTTATTTTCACAGATGTCTATCAGCACTTGAGTTTACTCTTAGAATTGTAAGATTATTAACAATAAGATAATATTACAAATAACTACTTAGATTATATTGAGGGCTTACTCTTTCTTACTATACTGTTCTCCTTATACATTCTTCACTATCTTTCTTTCTCTCTCTTATCTCTCTTAATGACTCCTTACCTCTCTTATACTATTCTTTCTTATCTCTTTCTTACTCTCTATCTCTCTTCTCTTACTCTCTCTCTACTCTCTATTTCTCTTATACTTTTACTTCATACTCTCCTCTTAACTTCTTCTTCATCTCTTATCCTCTTCTCTCTCTTATCTCTTCTCTTCTCTCTCTCTCTCTCTTTCTTCTTATAGCGTCTCTCTCTTCTGCTCTTCTGCTTGTTCGCTTTCATCTTAGATCATTGCTCTGATCTCGTCTTCATATTTCCTGCTCTTCGTATATTTGCTACTTTTTGTAAAACTCTTCTCCTCACAATTGTGTTCCTGCATGAACATAATTGCTCTCGATCAATCCATGACTCTTCAGCCATATCAGCTTTTCTTTCCCTCAGAGTTTATCACGTATCCCTAATGATTTCACTATTTTTAGCTCTAAAGAAAGGCCATTTCTTTTGGGAATATCAATTATATATTCACCATGTTATTCATCATTATTCCTTTAATACATTTTAATTAACTCTCTTTATATTGTTTAAATTAATCTAATCATCATTAAAAGCTTTTCTTGGTGTATAGTATATATTTATGATAAAACGTAAACTGAGAAGGTGCATTCATCTACTAATACTAATATTATTTAAGCGAGTCATTATCGTATTTAATTAGTAAAATTGCTATATATATATTATTGCTATCTCATATTTTTTTTTTAATAAATCCATTTAGGGGGCCTAATACATATATATAACTTAGTGCACGTAAAGTAAATCTTAGTAATATTCATTTATTTTTATTGATTAATTATATAATATATACCATTACTTCAGTTGTAAATGGAATATAAATAGATTTCATAATTATTACTTATCTTTTTACTATTACTATTTATATAATTGTTACTAGTTACGTTATGATATACTGATCTCTGAGTAACTTTGTATAATATGTTTCTAGCATATATTTTAGTGATATTCTATTTATATATATATATTAATATATATTTATAATTATGATTTATGTAATTATTTTTATTTTGAGTGGATTTTTAATTTTTTATTTAATATTTAACTGTATATTTTATTTAACTATATACTCATTTACTATACTTATTATCTTTCCTAGTTATATTATCCTTAATACCTTAAATGCGATATGTCGTGTTATGTGTTAATTAATTAAGAATTATTAAATTTATTACGTGTATAATTAGTTTTGCTTGCTATTGTGATATTGGGCAATCACAATTTTATTTATAGACATTACTCTCTCTCTATAATTGGTATTAATTTGTAAATATATATTTGCGAGATGATAATACATTTGATACTTATTAATTAATATGATGTTCAATTTCTAGTTTCGCTGCATAAAATATATTGACAGTATAACTTCAAGTTGCTTCTGTTACATTTCTAAAATTATACTTCACACACACCAGTTTCCCACCGTACCATTTGTATATTTGATTAAATTAATGATGATAGTTATAAATTATTTTTATGTACTTATGAAGTATTTCTTACGTCCTTTGACTACTTATTTACTCTGTGTGTATAATTTTTAAATTCGTCTTAGGGTTTACCGCTCATTCTACTCTGTGTTTATTTGACTCGTTTATATTCTACCAGCTTCTCTCCGTTAGGAAAAAAATTTTGTCTTTGTCTATCTTATACTTTCTGGATTTTTATATACAATGGCTTTAGTGTATAAATGTACATTAATAGAATGAAATTGTGTATGAGAGTTAGTAATGAGTGATTTTTTGGATAGTTTGAATTTTTTTGCATGTTCTTGTATAAGAGAGTATTTTTATTTTTGTCATTATTTTTTTATATAAACTAATTATTATTTATCTTATTAGTATTAATTTAATTATAGTAACTTAATTGTTTTTACTAATATAGTAGTTATGTAATAATATTTTTCTGCTTTAATTCGTTTACATTCTTTATTCGATTATTAATAACATTGTCAAATATATATGTATATAGTTTTCAAACTTTCTTTATTTTATCGACTCAGTGTTATTATCACTAAATTTTATATAATAATTCTTTCCTCATACTCCTTCTATTATTGCTATATACTATATTATTACTATATCCTTTAGATAATATACTATACTAACTATCATATAACTATTAATCCTATCTCCTATAAGTTCTTTTATATTGACTTCTCTAAAAATTTTAATTTCTTCTGAAGATTTTTTTTTTATTGACAATTTATGTTTTTATATTAATTTTTATATATTGAATTTTGATATATTATTATAATTCTTTTATTTTTTAATTTTATAGATACAATTTTCTAATGGTCTTATCTTAATATCAGAGCCGACGATTCATGCAATAATACTTGACAAATTTAACTTCAGATACTATACAAAACCACCATCCGAAATTTGAGTCTGTTTTTAGGGTTGAAAAATACTTTAATTTTTATTTTTAGCAGTAAACCAGTTGATTGTATATCTTACGTCTTACTTTTATTCTACTTATGTTATTTTTT
The DNA here is from genome assembly GCA_015478945.1 of Trachelipus rathkii. NCBI lineage: Eukaryota > Metazoa > Arthropoda > Malacostraca > Isopoda > Trachelipodidae > Trachelipus > Trachelipus rathkii. The sequence continues at coordinate 1,756 of JABUQX010133137.1, read as the reverse complement.
ATTTTTTTTAACCTTGAAGTGTTATTGCATGTTTAAAAAAAATTGATTGAAAATTGTCCGTCCCAACATTTAAAAAAATAATAGTAAAAAAATAACTACTCTGCTTGGTTCAAAAATTTTCTTTGTGCTAAATCCAATTTTTACTTTGATGGCACCGGGTAGATGAACAAATGCGTACTCCGTATGTATCGGTAGTGGATTACTGGGACGTTGGTTGTTTATTTTGTTAGATATATTTTTAACTCCAAATATTTGATATTGATTGTGTCGTGATATGACTTTTTTTATAACCAATTAAAGAATTAAAGAGTATTATTATGTGTATATTATATTTAATTAGAGATATTAATTGTTATTATTATAATGTATTGTTTTTTAATTTTAATACATACAAGTATCTTTATACTTTCTGATATGATATATAAATTAATTTATATATATTTATATTTTATTGTTTTTTATAGTATATTAATATTCTTTTTAATATTTATATATATATACTATATTAATTAGTATATTTTATGATTTATATATATATACTATTTATTATTATATATTATTATTATTATTATTCTAGTCTATAATCATTAGTTATCATCTAATATTTCTATATGTATTCAATATAGTATAATATAAATATACTTTCCCTTATACCCCAGTTCTGGTGATAAGATTTAGTTCAATAATGTATTCAATCTGGGTTTTACCCTGAACTAATAAAAATGAAAGCGATTGATCTCGCTCGATGGCATTACCTCTCTGATTCGCACTGCTTTAGCTCTTCTGTTCTTCGTTCAGACCAGCAACGGTTGAACATTATTAGTTAAGGTATTTCAACGATACTACTTCGAATACTCGTGTGGGCAGTTGAATTTCGTGATATTACAGTTAAATCTGTTAGTCTGCTGATGTATTTTAGTCAGGGCTATACTTGGAGCGGTGTAGTGGCAAGCCGATCATGCGTTTCAAGATTTTTCATTATTTTGGCGATTTACTCTTGTAATTGTTACATTTCTATATAATTCAGTTTTAATTTCAGAAAATCCGCTCAATTGTGCGTTTGTTGTGGAGACGGGATTCTTCTTTTTTTTTATTTGTGCCATTTTTTGTTTCATAGTTGCTACTTTTCTAATTATATATCATCTTATGTGAGATTATTAATTCATTGATATATTCAAAGGTAGAGTTCACTGTCCCTTATCGTGGAAAAGGTGGAAGAAAGTCAGAGTGTATCTGTGTGGAAATCTCATGACTTTGTATTTTTTTAAATAATTAATACGTCATTTCCTTGTGTGTATCTGCTAATCTTATATGAAGAACCCGTGCTTACTCAGAAATAGTAGAAGACGGTTTAGAACTAGTGCAGATGTTTACAATTATATTTCGTTTATAATTTTCTCTGCTTAATCTTAGTATATGAATTAGTAATTCGAGTATATATAGATATAGTGTTATATTATACTTTTGTTGATACTTTTTCCTCAATTAATAAATTATTCAATTAAAATTTCCGATAGACTCAATAACTTTACTATATTATCTTTGTTGGGCGTTCTATGTCTTTCTTTATATACCTAGTTGAGCTACGTACGTTAATTTTCTTTGACTATATAAATATATATATATATATCAGTATTATATTATTATATATACTATGGCGATGACCCGCTCAAATCCGTATCACGACTATGTTTTGCGTCATATGTCTTTATCTACATACCGTGTTGTTATCGCCTCAGTGTTGGAAATGCACGTA
>JABUQX010133136.1:0-28173 GCA_015478945.1 Trachelipus rathkii | reverse complement strand
TTCGATGGGAAAGACTTCCTATGTTGAGGAAACACCTTGGTTCTAATCGACTCACTAAGTCTAAGTCTTTTCACTGATTATGTTTTATATATTTCAATATATAATTACAAGACAGAAAAAAGAAAAAGACATATACACTTTGCAAAATCAATATGCGTATATATAATGAATATGAGTATTATATATATTCAAGAAGATGCATACTAATAAGATGTTTCAATCTTTAAGAAAAACTCTATCTTCTAATTTAATTTTCGCCCCTTACAACACTACTAAAGGCAGCTATTTCATTCGTATCTTAAGCAGGTCTCAAGGCCCAAACAAACGACTTTTCTTCTACTCCAACCCTTTTTAAAAGATTTCTCCTCTTCTACCCTTTGTTCCTTCCCCTTCTCTATCTCTTCTAAACCCTAGATTTCTCCCTCTCATTTCCCCCACCATTCTCTCGGTCTCTCTCTATCCTTTCCCGAAGTGAAGTCTAAAAGATTTTGGATGCAATCCCCAATTTAAATCCATTTGGAATATTCCGGTTGGATTGGGAATTGGATTTTAATAATGAGAATTCCTAGATTGAGAGCTATGATTGACAGACTTATTGCAACACGCATGGCGCCCAATTTATGATTCAAAAGCTTGTGAGCCCTTGACTCAGGCATAAAAAATATTAAAAGAAAATTAGTAAACAAAAAACTGTTGAAATTTCCCGAAGCTTTGGAATGGATTATAAACAAGATTTGTTTTTTTGAGATTTGACTTTTTTAATATCATAGAAACTTAGTTTTGATCTTCAAATATGTGAAATACCATTTACAATAAGGACTCTGACTCAGAAATTAAAATTCAAAGGATTTTAATTCCATTACAACAAAATAAACAACCAATTCAAAATAAATAGAAAAGGGGAGGAGTCATCGGAGAAAGGAGATTAGTCAAGTAGCGATATTAGAATATAATTCTACTTTCTTGAGAAGTAGATTGCCTATATGGAATAGGTGGGGCATAGGAGGTTTGGGTATTAATGATTGTCTAATTTTATGGGAGTGACCAAGGGTTTCAATTTCAATTGATCCTGGGAACTTGAAACTGGTTACCTCCATTGAAAGCGTTGACATGGGTAATTATGAATTGCATATCTTGGGGTTCTTGATTTAATTCTTTAAAACATTTTTAAACAATGCGTTTTCTATAAGACCAAGTCAATTAAATAATACTATGATGAAAAGGAAAAAAATAACACTAGTGTCCTCCGTTCCACGCATATATGGATTAGTTCTAATTGAGAAAGATAAAGGAGTTAATGTGAGTGATGTATTATTAATACTGTCAGTTCTTATTCCATCTAACTCTTTCATTTATTTGAAATTTCGGGAACAATACAGAAGAGAGATATTTTTCATTTCTACATTAGTTAAGAAAATTAAACAAACCTGCCTCAGATGAGTAATTACTGAATTAAGTATTTACCCATAAAATGAATGGGATTTGTAAATTGATAATTAGCAGAGGTAAAAGTAAAACCGTGAGAATATTGAAAATAAAATTATTTATATGCTGTACGGAATGGGTCTTTCGCAAGATATAGAAAGCTCTAATTTTTTGTATAAGATATAATAGTGAAATGTCCTAGGGTTACTGTGAAGGTTCTTTTGATTTAAAGATAGTTATTAGGACATGGACGAGAGATTTAGTAATAGTTAAGCAAAAGCGATAGCAAGCATGTGTTGTCATCAATGGATGTAAAGGTTGTGATGAGGGCCAAACTGCTGTTTTTCCATGTACGACAATAATCGGTGACCGAATTTCTGTAAATAAGTATTACTTCTTGGGCACATATTAACGAAAAGATTACATTTCAGTGTGTCATACATTATTCGAACGGACGTTTCATTAAACGTCATAAATGTGAATGAATTAACTTATATTGGAAATAAATTTTTCATTTGAAAATGAATGGAATTAATGTAATTAATTAAATGGGTTAGTGTTGATTTATCCATGAGTATGTCCAAAAAAATGAATGAGTATGTGTTTTGCTTCTAAGGATTGATTAGATGTAGTTTTGTGTGTGTCATTTCTCAGTATATAGGTAACAAAAAGATGGGTGAGTAAAGTTGATCATTAGTTATCTTGTTTTTAGTTAATTGTAATGAAGTGATAAATAATTGATGTATCATTGTAATACTGTAACTGAATGTTCTTTATTATTATAAGTAATGATTGATACTACCTAGTTGATTAAGTATGTGGTGGGTTGCAAATTACTTAGGCTGAAAATTCAATTAATTTTTTAAGTTAATTTGGAAATTAAAACCTTCCAGGCAAATTTGACTTTAATTTCTTAGTATCAATTTAACTAAATAAATTTGAAGTACTCGCAAAAGTTCCCTAATATATTTATCTTTTTTCTTAAAAATTTGTAATTGTTAACGAGTCGCGGGGTACCAAATAAAATATTAAAGAATATCTCCTCCCAGTTCGAAAGCAGCTCTTTTGAATCTGTTTGGGAAGTGAACCCATGTCAAGCTTTTAATTTCAGCTAATTTTAATGGAATTACTTTGAGTTCTAATTTAATGAGTGTCAAATTCCCATATTATGCGCTCTTGATTATGGAAAATAATAAAATTATCATTAAACGCAGGCAACAAATTTTCTTATAAGTATCTACCATTTTTGTGGTTCTATAAATAGTTGGTTTTAATTTCTGATGGCATTCTAAAGATACAATCAATAATATTATATCCTTCAAAAAATTAACTTCAACCTGGTGAACGGAGAAAATGAGTACCTGCAGTACTCGTGATGTTCTTCATTAATTTTAGTGGAGGATGGATTAAGACTTCATGTTAAAAAAGTAAGCAAAAACTGGACGTAACATTTTCATTACAGTTCTAAATCGATTATACTTCGACTTTAATAAGTTAGGTCGCTGTACATAAGTCACTGTAGACGGTTTTCTTTATTATAATTCTTGACAAAATTTTCAGTTTGAATCATACTCTAATTAATATTTGCATATTTAGAAAAATTTGAATCAGTTGTCCACAAAAGCCAGTTAATATCATTTCATTGGTAGGTCTTAATTGAAATAGAGTTTATTGATACGCTTGATATGAAAACAAAATATAAAGTAATCTTCAAACTTTCTGATCGTATAATTAAAAATAAAATTATAAATTAAGAATTCTTTAAGTAAAAACTTAAAACTGTAGCAATCTGATTATTATGAAAATTAAAATTAAAAATTAAAAGTTGCTTCCAGATTGTCTATAAAGCATAATGAAATTCTGAATTAAAGCAATGAACCTAATTAAGATAAATCAAATCAATTGTCATAGCTTTATTAAACTATGAATTTAAAATCAAAATTAAAATGTAATAAGAATCTTAATATTAATAAAAGCAAGCTGATTATATTTTATTATTCTAATATTAAAACTGAAATTTTTCGTTTTATTTGTTTTCTCTTTAAAAATAAAAGAATAATAATAAAAACATGTTACTTTATAAAAAATTAAAAGATGTATATAATATCGTTTCTTAAAAATAAAATTTCTATTTTTTTATGGTTTTTAGTTTCAAAAGAAAAGAAAGACTACCCCTGGGGCAAAAAAAAATTTCCGAATTTTTTCCTCAATACGAGATCAATAAAAATAGGGAAACTTATAACAAATGATATGAATAGAGCGGCATCATTTTGTTGATATGACATAATACAAACCTTAAACCTAAAGGTTATGAAACAAATTAAGTTATTTGTTTCAATAAAAATAAAATTAAAATAAAATAAATATTAATTTACAAAAATTTTATTACAATCTAGAGATTTTAATCTTAGGAGCAAATAGTAAGAGTCTATTTCCTACTTCTAGTCATCTCTAAGCCAAAAGCAACTGGAGGTCTCGTGTAATCTGTTTCAGATTGACTCCGGTTGCTCATTCCGTTCTTGTAGTAGAGATTGAAGAGATTCATTCTCTCTTTGTCTTGTTTGACTCTGTAGACTCTTTGTTCACATTCCCTCGATCCTCTGAATTGCTGTGAGGTCTATACATCGGATCTTCTTTCTATCATCTGTTGTCTTGCTTCCAGACGTGATATCACCATTAATTTCTTCTGGAATGTTTCTACCACAAGTCAACTTTGGAAAGTGCCTTCAGAACTTGGCACATTTCCCCTAAACATTTCCATCGGCAATGGTGATTACCAAATCATCTCTTGTACTTTTTGCAATGACAGTCTCTCTCCCTTCCATTTTTCAGAACTATCCGAAATATATGAATCTTCTGATCATGATTTAGTGATAGAACGGTCTATTAACCCTTTACTTGATCTTCGTGTTTGGGGAAGTAGAATTCATTCAATCTTACTTCCTTAGGAGTATCGAGGTATCTTTGTTACAAGAAGTTTGTGTTTTTTCTACAGGTTCTGTTGTTCTGGTGTTAAATCCTCTGGTATAACATTTTGTTCATCATAACAAATTAGGGGAATCACGAAAGAAGTGGTTTGGAGATTCTTGATCATCTCCCTGTCGATCTACTTCTTCAGTTCCCACTCTTGTTGTTCCTGTTGTATCTTTTGAATCTAATGTTTCTTGAATAGCATCTGGAATCCAAATCTCATCATTATCAGATGAAACTTACTGAATTTCTTTAATCTCTTCTAGTTGCAGTACAGCTACATTATCCCGGTGAACCGGAAATAACTTCGTTGAATTTAACATGAAAGCATAAGTCTATTTGGTTCTTTTATTTGATTTACAATAAAAGGAACTTCAAATCTTTTGTTCAATTTAGAACTTTGTTTTGGTATTTACAGCATTACAAAAACATAATCGCCCACTTTTAATTCTCTGGATGTGATGTTTGTGTGTGTTCCATAGTCTTAATTGTTTCCTTTCTAGATGTTCTCTAGCTAAAAATCTTTATTGCTACCATTCTTTCCACTACGACATCTACCTCATCTGATATGAGTTTTCTATTTTCCGATTTATTGTAAATGGAGAGACATAATCAGGCATCTCGTAGGGAAGTCTCTTATATATCCATGTAGGACAAAATGTGGACAAACCAATTGATCTTTATACGATTTATTGATTGCTATTTGAGCTAAAGATAAATATTTTGACCAATCTCTATGAGTTGTCTTATTACAAATATGACGAAGGAGAATTTTCGGTATATCTGCATTCAATCTTCCAACTTACACATTTACTTGGTTTGAGGGCCAGAAATTAGTTAATCTTTTTATCCTTCCAAGCTTGCATAGCTCTTTGAAGGCAGCTGAATGAATTCTGGGGCCATATTCTAAGCTATATTATAAATATGGAATTTTCAAATATACTCTTTGCTTGAGGAAAGCATGAGCAAATTCTCGGCTGTTTCATTGATTACAGGCAGACAATTTCGCAATAAACGAGTCAAAACAATCTCTGAAGACGAAAGTGTTTGGTCTGTGATTTGAAATTGGGAAGTTCCTATACTATCCACATGTATCCTGGAAAACCGAGTATAAGGAAGAGGCCATCTGTTTATTTCTGCTTTTGGAGCCTAGACCTTAACTTGTAGCACAGATACGCATGAGAAACAGTACTCCTTCACTAACTTGCTTAGATGATGAGAAAAAACGTATCTTTCTCTAACTCGTTTTTCAGTCTTTTGCTGTCCTCCATGCCCACTTCCTATGCCCACTCTCTCAAGTGAAGAATGCACTGATCTATAACTGAGTATATCATGCTATCTGGTACTTGTATCATAAGTTTCCTTTCTAGTTGCATAGTACAGCACTTCTTATGGAAAATTGGGATAAGTTTTTAGGGTTTCCTTACCCACTGTAACTAATTCTTTTAATATCTAGGGCAATTTTCTTGTTCCCACTTGAAAGTTTCTTTCGTTTAAAATAAAATCTTTTCTTTGTAACATCGGTTTCTTTTCTCCTTTAAAGACAATAGAACGTTTTGGAGCTTTTTGCTGTGCCTACTCAAATAGTCAGGCGGTATATTTATTTTTCCTGTCTTATACTTATAGTTGGCGAAAAACTATTAACAAATAAATTCCAGCGGGCTAGCCGACCAATAAACTATTACGAAATATAAACAAAGAGGTTGATTATCAGTAATATGTGATGGATAAACCAAAACAACCGTATTTTTAAACTTACTAGGTGAGAAGACAACAGACGCTGACATCCTTCAATAATATCATAGTTTGAGTTTCACTTGCCTCTTAACACATCTTGACACAATAAGACAACGGGTTCCTATGCCGTCATCTGACATTTGGTAAAGAACTCCTTCCTATGCCGTAGTCACAGTCTGTGGCCTATAAAAAATGGCTTGGAATAATCCGGAAAAGTTAACTGAGGTTGAACCATCCAATTTCTCTTTTAAAAGCTCAAATCTTTTTGATGTTTTTTGGTACTAATAATAATGCTTATGACCCTTATTGATAGTTATTAATGGGTTCGCAACTTATTGCAAATCGACTAATTAAAACGAAAAATATAGCTAAAATAAATCCTTAATAAACGTTCTGTTATTTATTGCAAATTCTCAGTGATGGACGAACCTCTTCATCGATTCTATCTTCGCTTGATCTGGTGAAATTCCGTCTTTCCTATTTTGAAATCCTTAAATATGAGAAATACTAGAAGTGTTGTAGGGGAAAATGACATTTGTCAATTTAACTCGTGTATATTTTTCGCTAGATGCAAGTAAAGAAACATTTCTTAAGGTTTTCAAAGAGAGGGTACTGCCTTTAGTTGGTTTTCCCCGATGGATTAAACGACATCTAAATACACTTTGCAGCAATAGTCCTAATAGAATTGGGTTCAACTGCGACTGGTGATTATTCCCTAGGCATATTGGGTAACTTGGGCATTGCGGTGCGCAAATAAAATCTGTGGACAGATTAATCTCTTCTTGTACGGAAACCATTAATCGTGTTTCCTCCGCGATCGTTCGAGGCGGGGGGGGGAGTAGTGGAGGGTCGGGGGGGGGGGGCGCGTGTTTGGGTGCGGGGGGGGGGGGGAGATGCGTATCGCAGTTTTAGTTAAGTACGACGACTGGTGAGAGAATGTTCGTGACTGCCCCCTAGAGGTACGAAAATATTTCGTCTATTGTAGGGGCAAGCGGTACACAATCTGGGACGCTGGAGAAGAGTTCATAAGTATCAAATCTAATTAAGACTCTTGTTTTTTAAGGTTCTTTGTCGCCACGGCACCTAATAGAGTGGTGAAGCTATGTGGGGAAGGCTAGAGCATTAGATAATATCCTGTCATTTAAACTGTCATCTGTAAAATTAACAGATTGGTCTTCCCATAGTTAGCGGATGGTGGAAGACGGTACATCATGTTCTTACTAAAAATTGATCTTCGGAGCGATCGAGTATAATGCTATTTCAAACTTCGTTATTGGTGGACACAAAGAACATGCATGCATCATTCTAGAGCTATAATAACGATCCTGTTATTCCATTAAACATAAATCTAGAGAATGTCTTCTAAATCTTCATGTTGCGTGAAGAATAAGAGAAGACATCTGCTTCTTCTTACTGAAATTATCTTCTGTTATTAGATACTCTCTGTATGCATTTGTTCAAGGATACTGAGTTAATAATTTTGTGCAGCAGGTACGTATACTAAAGGTAGAGGAGTCCTATCTGCGGTTATTCGCGTGTTGTGAGCAATGTGTGTTCATACATGTGAGGACGTGTATCGAACTATTTTTAACAGTCGGGTGATTCGATCATTTTCCCATTGTTTTTATTTCTTCTTTAAATAAAAAGGTTGTCACTTAGAATGTAATATAAGCTCAAAGATATCTTCATTAGTTTTCTTAGCGCTGGGGCATACGAGAGTTTGACAAAAATATAAATGGCCGAAGGAAAAAGCAGGGAGTGTTTTTATTAAACACATCTTTCCAATATATCAAAGGTCTCTTTACTCCAGGAGGTCTGGAGCTTTGCAAATAACCATTAAGAGTTTGAAAGCACGGTTGCCATGTTCTTCTACATTATGTTAGCAATGAAATCTTCATATTTCCTCCATCTGCTGATAAAAATGGGTTCCTTCCTCTACTGGAGAAGGTTGGTAAAATATTTCTTTATTCTCTGGAAAAACAAAGCAAATTTTATTTATTTTGATTCTGTTGTGGGGGCGCGTGTCTGGCAGATGAGCCTTTAAATAAGTTGCTAGTCTTATGTAGGCTGTTGGACTCAATAAACTCTTATTTATAATCATAGCTGACGTAATGTGATGATTGAAATTTCAGTGGATTTAATATATTGCTTGATGTAGGTCTTGTTTCAGACATGGATGGAGCCTTGGGAGTGGAATTTATTCCTCTGGTAGAGCTTTTCAGGTTGAGGGGAATGGGGGTGGCCTTATTAATTACTGGTTTACAGCATTATTCACGCGTAATTGTTTGGGAATTTAAACTATCAGTTCTGATTGGACGAATCTGATCTATAGATATCTATCATGAGAGTTAGATCATCCCTATCTTCTTTATGTTATTCTTTCATATTAGACTTCGTGATGAGGAAGAGTAACTTCCTACGTTGCAAAGATTTTTAACTTTTTATTTCGTTATCCTCTTCCTTTAAGATATTAAAGCGATGAAGAGAAGGGGTCGATGTGTGAGGTGAGGTGAAGTTTAGCATAAAAGACTTCGGTGGTGGTAGCCTTGAGTAGGAATGTCGGCATTCCAACGCTCCAGTGATGCGGTCGCCGTTGTTTACACACTGAAAAAAGGTTTAACGTTGAACGTTTGGGGCTAGGGGGGTAGATATCTGGGGTGTGGCGTGGAGCACTTAGCAAGTAGATCAACGCTTCTCCGAGTGGTCTATGAGGTGGAAATCATACTTGAGTCAATCCCTTGAACGATAATGACGTAGCTCTTTTATAAGAGACATTTTGAAGATCTGGTGCGGCGTTCTCTGTCTATGATCCGTAATATCCAGACCGAGTATCCAAATTCGAGTTGGTGCTCGCCTAAATCATAGTGTATGCTATGAAACTTCACACCTATCGTATGCTTGATCCTTTTTGGAATTTTAGTCGAAGAATAAAGTATAGATCAGAAAGAATCCAAAGGACATGACCCAATATTTGTGGGGTCTAAATGCCGTAACACCAAAGGAAGCTATGAGGCGGAGTTACTATACACTCTTCTTCTTCTTAACTTGAAAAATTTCTTTAATTACTTCTATTTACATATTATCTTAATCTCTGCTTGGAATCAAAAAATTTGTTCTCTTGCCAAGAGATCCGCGTTGTGAAAAAACTGTGTCGTTCTCTCTTCTTCATCTTCAAAGCTCCATAATTTCTTCATGTTCTATACGGACTGTGATGGTTGGTAGAAATCAGTATGAACTCTGTGTTGTTTTTCTTGGACCGGTACCAATTAGATAGCTAAAGCCTGATTCTAGTTGAGTAAGAGTGTTGAGTTTTCTGGAGCGATTGAGATCAGTTTTAATGCTCGACTCTTCAGCAGCTGTTGACCCGGATTCAGAATCGGGGGGAAGTGGGGGGTAATATATATGGGCGGTATTTACTCATCGATATAGTTGTTCATTTATCATAGGAGTCCACACGAGGGGGGCAGGTTCTGTGCAGAGGTAGGTGGTCAACCCCGCAAGTGGAGATTGTCGTACATACTCTGCAATAATTAGCGGTATTCCAGCCACAGTTTCGTGTAGAATGTAGTGCGGCGCTAAGAAGATTCACATTTTAGCACATAGCATTGACTTATATCTTTTACTTAATCTTAAACACTCCGTTATGTAGGTCTGGACATTTTGAGGAAGGGCTTTGTCCTTTGTTTATTGGCTGAAAATTTAGAAGTAATTCTCTGTTTGAGTTGTAGCCCCGAGTCCATGGTTCTGTTCCGTCCCAATGAGAGTGGGTGTAATGTATTGTCTTTCCTGCGTTGCTAACTTCACTAATGTATCTATGCTGCATTGTTATACTGGATAGAATACCTCGTAGCTGTATTCGTCGTGTCTAGCTTGTGAATTTATGCGTCATCATGGCTTGAGGTATGAGAATCAGGACACTCCTTACTCTAGTAATTGGCTGGAGTTTCAACCAATATGTTCTAGCGAAGCACTGCAAGTCTGTGAATTAAAGACTTGTTAAACTTGTCCCATTAATTCGCCTTGCTAAAATGTGAAATATAAATATACTCTCTAAATCTTAGTCTCGAAATTAAAGTACTTATCTGTGAGAAGTAAATCCAAAGTAAGTCTCAATATCTAAGAGTTTTTTCTGATATTCCCAAAGGAGAATGTCATTCAAGGTCCAACTATGAAGTTTCGAGTAAGCAGTCGCACATGTGGCATACCATTTTGAAATTCATGTTAACTGTTACAATTAAGAAGGACAATGGTGTCTCGGCTTTTCTGGTTTCGGAAAAAATCGTCAGATTGAAGATTTAACACAAGTCTTTTTTCTAGGTTCTTCTGCTATCCTAGTAGAAGGACATTATTATCCTAAACGTATTATAATTGGCGGCCATCTGATGTGACAATGCAGAGAAGATGTGGTCACTTAAAGCAAAAGTCTAGTTTCTTCGTTCATATTAGGGGACACTAACGTGCTTAGTCTCTCTGATAGCAACTTCGGCGTAGAGTAGTAAACCTCAGAGATTTAATGGCCGACCCAGTCTGGGTCTTCGGTATGCTTCTTCCATACAATTAAGTTCTGTGCGTTTAATGTCGTGAAGAATGGGGCAGGTGAAACGCATTATTGTGGCGCTAGGCGTAATAATCCTCCATAAGGGATCCATATGGTATGGATTGTAAGTCAGGTTGATTGTAGAAGGGTTGTTCCAGCCCTTGTGGGAGGTGCTGCATGAATTTAAGGGGGGTATAGTTAAGGAGTAGTAGTTAAGGGTGATTGAGCCCCCACGGCCTTCTGAGTTGTGTCCGTCCATCCAGTGTAAAGTATCACTTGCTTCGGGTCATGGGCGCGCCGAAGCCACTAAACTACTACTTCTGATTGTAAAATTTCGTAGTTTTTTTGGCCATCTCCAGGAAGGTAAGTTTGGTTCTCTTGTGTTGAAGGGGGATGGCCCCCTGATGCATTTAAATGTATATTAAAGAGCTATTGATCCAAAACATTAGTGCTTTTGACACCGTAGGGTAATTCTGCCCTGCTATTTTCGTGATTTCCGTTAGATTGCCAGTCCCAACTGTTATCTCTTGATTGGTTGTAACGATCATCGGGTGGATCGAATAATGAAAGGGGGCTAGATATACTGGTAAGGAGGAGTCCCCAGTATCCTTTGTGTGAAGGTTGCCGTTTATCTTGGGCATCTTGTTTGTTGGCGCCTTTATTCTTCTTCTGTTTCAGTCGCTGTCGAGTAGGTCTTCACTTACTAGTACATCATGTTCTTCAATCTTGCATAACTCTCTGTATGTCTCGTTGTATTGCTACTGCATGCCATGCCTCATCCTTTCTACTGGGCTGAAATCTATTATTTCAAGTCTTATTTATCTAGTCTTTATTATCCCGGGCCGTCATCGTTCCTCCTGATATCAGCTCCGACTTTAGGGGCGCAACTGTCAAGGCTAGTAGGCCCTTTGAACCAGCGGCTTCCAGAGAATGAGAAACAATGTTGAAAGTACGAAGACTGTAAAGACTATTGGTTCAGAACCATAGTCATGATTGAAAACGTTAAATAAATCAATGTTAAAAGGTAATTATCCTAAAACTGTAACAATCTGAAAGCTCTTACATTAAAAAAGCTTAAAAAGCAAGAAGAGAACTAAAGTCTCAAAGAAATATTTTTCAAGAGTTATTGCAAAAAAAAAAACATAACTGAAATCTTGGCGAATATTCCTCTTCAGATAATCCTTTTAAAGATATGTTAAGCGTTTTTCAATAGCATTTCTGATACAAATTTAATCTTGAATGCTTCAAAGAAAATAGGTGAAAAGTTTCGTACTTTAATAACATCAAACACAAAGAGTTTATATCAGTTATTAACTTTGTAAGTTAAGAGTAATTAAAATTGTTTTTTTCAATTAATATAATTACTGTAATAAATGAACATTAGTTAAATTAAGAAAATTATAAAATTTAGTCACGTTACAGTCAAGTCAAAATAAAAAAAATTTTCTTTCAAAGATTTGCTGAAAATTAGTTCAAAGTTCACAGAAAATAGTAAATGATTTTTTTCAAAATTATTTAAAAAAATATGTGTAAGAGTGTGCTATTTCAACATTTTCTTCAATTCAGGTCTCTTTCAAATATTTAAAAAGGAATGATCAAAGTTCTGATGATTAGAGTTATATTTAATTTCAATTCTCCTGATGACGGTTAATAGATATAGAGTAAAGAGGATAACCAACTTCCCCTTTTATTTAGTCTGGTGTGTTCTTAAAATGTTAAGGGTCAACTTATTTGTTCTTCTTTATCACAAGGTGAATAGACTGGAGTTATTCTTCCGTGTTGGGGGATGTGAAAGTAGACGATTTATGACCTAAATTTCTTGCTCTGTGCTACTTATTTCAGAATTCTGCGAAAAGTTCAAAATTCTTATGTTCTATGTTCTTCTATTAAATATTCTCTAAGTTGGAATCAAGTCAATTTAGAGTGGGGTATAGCCCAGAGCAGGGAATGGTGATTCTGTTTATAATTTGTGGGGTTCTCATGAATTTTCGATATTGGTCTAGAGAATTTTAATTTTAAAAAGTAGTTCAGGTGTCAGAAAATGAATTTCAAGTGTTTTTGTATCTAAAGTGAGTAACAGATTGCTGTCTATTTTTGGTCAAATAATAATAAGTTTCTAGGAGTATGTTTGTAGGTCAAAAATAAGCAATTTCTAATGCTTTCTATGGTCAAAAATAACATAATCTGGTATTTTGGCATTGTGGGGTCGAGTTGTGAACCTGGTGGTGCACCTTTGAGTGAACCTTTGGTGACCTGTTGAACCTTTGGGTGACACTTTGATGACCTTTTGCTGGACCTTTTACCTTTGTGACCCTGGGGGACCTGTGATCAGAGATGTGACTGTGTCGGTGGCCTGGGCTTGTCACAAAAGGTTTTACCTCACTTTAAGGTAAATTTTGTGAAGTTTTGCTAATTTACCGTGATTTCTGATAACTTTTATTTTAAAGAGAGAGTGTGAAGTGCTTTAAATTCACTAAAAAAAAGAGGAAAAAAAAAACACTTTTGAGTCATAAAAAACGTGCGGTTTAAAAAAAAACAAAATTCGCCAATTTTACATACCTTGAAAATATCGCGATTACGACAAAAGAAAGAGTTAAATAATATAATGAAGAAAGTAATTTAGAGAAGGACATTAATAAAAATAAGTGAAAAGCAAAACACGATAGAGAATATATATAGGTTATAAGTACTATAGAATAAGTATATTAGATTAAAATTAATATATTACTTATATATATTATATATATAGAAGAATATATATAGATATATGATATAAAAAAATATATAATATATAGTTAATATAGTTATATAATTATAGTATATAGAATAGTATACTGATATAGGTAATATTAAATATAGTAGTTATATATGAATCACCACATTGGTAAATATTCGCGGGTACGACAAATAAATTAGTACATAAATATGAACGAAATAAGTAATTAGTAGATTTATAATTATAAAACAAAAAGGTATATAATAGATAGTATATAGTATATAGTATATATATATATTATATATAATATATATATATATTATATATAATATATATATAGTATTAGTATATATATGGATAGTATTAATATACATACATACTGTTCATATATAGTATATGTATATATTATAATATATATATATATGATATATATAGTAGTAGTTATAATATAGTATTATATAATATAATATATTATATAATAGTATATACTATAGATATATATATATATTATAGATATATATTATATATAATTATATTATACGAGGTGTGGGGGCGGGGTTTTGTTAATACTGCCGCAAGAAAGAAAAAAATAGGGGGAGAAAGATGAACGAATAAATGAGGGATCAAAAGGCCAAGAGATTTCTAATTCCTACTGCTCTCCTTGGAGTGCGTAGCTATGCCCTTTCCCTGACTTCGATTCTGGCAGGATTTTGACCAAAGCACGGCCTACTGTCGTAGGGCACTCATAAATCGATTAACTGCTTTTCTGTTTTATTGCCTTCCTCAACTCCTTACTCTTACGTCTCCGTCTTCACTATTTTGTCCTTCAATATATTACTGAATGAAGTCATAACCAACCACGTACACACCTTTTTTACTTATGCTTTCTCTTGAAAGATTTTATGTTCCTGACTGTAGCTGGTTTGCGTTTTGCAAGGCTTTATCTAGCTCTTAATACTTAACGAATTATATTTCGTATTAAAAACGGTTTCACTTTAAACTGATGTTACTAAGTCTGTACTAAATGGCGTTTAGACAAATAAAACAAAATTGATTGGGGATTAATCTAGCTAATAATATATTTTGACAGGTAATTTGCACAGTTTTCTATTATGACTCAAAATGAGAACTTCCCCTCAGTGAAACGATACGATATAAAAACACATGCATACTAATTATTGTATATTTTCTATAGTTTATGACCTAAAAAAAGCAAAAAAAAAGAAACAATGAAAATAATCTGAAAGACAAGTAACTGTCAAATATCAAAATTAATTATTTAATATATTCTTTATTATATTAAAATGTCGGTCTAAAAATTTTGTTATTTCACACTTTTTCACACACATAAAGATAGCCCTATTTTTCGTAATGGCTTTATGGGAATTTTTTACTATCAACCCATCTATACGTTTTAATATTAATCGTGCTAATTTTGGAGAAAACAATTAACAGTATGTTTTCTGTTAAATTTGAACGGAGTTTTGTGTTTGGATAAATGTCTCCCACAACGAAATTAAGGTATAACGGTATAGTTAAAGCCCAGAAGCGGATAGTACAAACAAGTATACTGCTTTTGGGTAATTTACCATAATTTTAAATTTAAGTTGAGGAATCTGTTTTTTTGTGAAAATACTAAATTTTGTACGTTACAGTACTTCTAATTGATTTTCCACCTTTAAACTGCTTGGCAAAGATTTGGATTCAGAAACATCTGTTGGTGACAATGAAGTCACCTCTCTCGGAATGGTAAAACAATGGGCACTTGTGGGCACAGAAGAAATATTCCATAGATTCGTGTAATGCCAATCACCTCAACCGTTCCTACGGCTATTGTCTTTGTTGTATCGTACCACGTCACCAATTAGTACTCCGGTGCATAAAGCGAAGACGGTAGTGTTCACTACAAATGAGAAGATTATAGCCTCAATATCCTGTCAAGCGACGTCAGTCTGGTGATATTATATAATTTTCCTTCCTTTCAACCAGTTGTAGAAAATAAAACGCACCATTCCTGAGAGGTTTTTTATTTTACATCCTATCCAACAACTTCCATAAAAAAAAAGTCCAAAAAATACAGTTCCTAAACTGTATCCAAAAAAAACTTAAATAAAGAAAAATTCGGAAAGCGGATATGAACTAAATGTATTAGTTAAAAAGTAATTAATCTAATTAGAAAATTGAATTAGCGATTCAATTTTATATATTATAATAGAACATAATTATAACAATAAAAACACATCAAAATTCTCCAATATTACAATTCATAGTTTGTTATAAAAGAATAATAAGTATTAATGCAATAGTAAGTTATTCGATCTTTTATCATATTTCAAAGATAATAACAAATATATTTTCATTAGATATTGGCAAAATCATGTACGTTTTAAAACACATAAAAGATTGTACAAAGAGTGAAAAGCAGAGTTTAAATTTTTACAAGTGAAATTAAAATTATTATATATTATTATATGAATTCATTATTATGATTATAATTATTATTATTACATTATTATTTTAGTGATTGATTATTTATTGTGAAATAATATTGTAATTAGTACCGTTACCGAGCGATGAGAAAAATCCCATTGCTGAGAAAACCTTTTGCTTATCTCACTATGCTAATACTTGTGTGCCTGTTACTGATTTGTAATAAAGTTCAAATTTAATGAAGTTAACCAGAGAAGAAAGAAGAAAAAACCAGGGTATACCCAGTGGTTTTGCATGTTATCATATGGTAGTTATATAAGAAGTATGATATATTTAATATAAATGATTCTAGATAGAACTGCATAACTATATACAGTTTCAGAATTCTTATTAGGAAGAACTTCTACTTTTTAGAATATAAATTTTCGGCGGCGGTCTTTACAACACGACAATTTCAAGAGGAGCCTGATTCAGTTAGCGTTTATCTATATATGACATAGTCTCAGGCCCAAGACGAACACGGCTTTTCTGTCACTCCAACCACTTTTGAAAAGATCGCAGTTCCCCAGTATCCCCTCGCTAAGCCGCCTTCCTGAATCTCTCTAACACCTCTCGTTAGAGGAGTTTCTACCCTCCGATTCCCCACTAGTTCTCTCTGGTTCTCCTGCTCTATCCGGTATTCCCGAAGTGAAGTCCTAAAATGATTTTGATGTGCAATCCAAATTTAAATCCATTTGGAAGTATATCGGTTTGTGAATTATTGGAATTGGATTTTAGGAATGAGAATTCCCAAATTGAGAGCTATGATTCACAGAACTTATATCAACACCAGGGCGTTTAATTTATAATCAAAGTAGCTTAAAGAGAATAGTGACTCAGTCGGTACGAGAAAAAAATATTAACAGAAAAATTTAGGTTAAACAGAATAGAAATGTGTTAAATGTTCCCAATGCTGTAGGAAGTGATATAAACAAGATGTTTTTGAATTTGTACGGTTTAATACGAAACAAAGCCTTATTTTTAGATCCAAAAGTATTGTAAATATCCTTATTTACTAAGATGATATTATATATAAATTATAAAGTATTGAGTGTATCTATATATATATAAGAGATAGATTAATTATATAATTATTAGTATAAGTTTTACATACTTTTTTTTAAGCGATATAATATTATTTAATTTATAAGTATATTTTTAGCTCAGTGGGGTAGTATCAATATAGTGATGATAACTAATATATATAACTAGCTATAATATATGTACGAAGTATGTCATTTAGGGGTAGGGTAGTAATATAGGGTAGGCTGAGGGATAGTCAGGGATAGAGAGAGTAGTATATATAGGGGCATATATAGTAGTAGATGGGGTAAGTATATATAGGTAAGATAGTAGTATAGGTACGTAGGTAGCTAATATTAGGTATATGGATATTATAATAAGATAAATAGGCATGTATGCTTTTTATATTGGAAGTTAAATATGGTCATATATATATATATTATAGTACAATATAGGTTATAGAAGATATATATTATATTATATAATATAGTAGGAGAATATAATAATAGTAGGCGGGTTAAATAGGTAGTAGGTAGGTTTATGTAGGGGGTAGTATATGTATGGTAGTAATATATAGGTGTGATGAATTGTAGTATAGGGTATAGGTAGATTGTTTCTTTGTTTTTTGTCTTAATTTTTGGTGAGTATATAATATATATATATATATAAATATAATTTTTTTATGTATCAAAATTAGAAAAATTTATATATATATATTTGCCTAATCAGAATTATTATGTCGCAAATTAATTTATAAATTTTGTTCCAAAATGCTAAAATGTACTGTAAGCCTAGTTCAAAAATTCTAAGTTGATAATTCTTAATGAGTTATTCAGATAGATTTTAATATAATTATGAGAAAAAGTATAGATTAAAAAATGTGTGAGGTATTACGTAGACTTATGAAGTAATTTATCTTTTAAACTTCACTTTGTGACAGTGTAAAGTTGATTATTTGATTAATTCTGTTAATTTAAGGCAATAAAAACATGTTACTGGGTGGCTAATACCAAAGCCGTGATAATAGTTGAGGTATGCATATAGAAAGTAGGAGTACATATGATGTAGGTATAGTATAAGAGGTATAATATAGTAGTAAGTAGGTTGTAGTGTATGATAGATTGATTGATAGATATATTATAATGATATAGGAGATATATATACTAAAAGTATATACTAAGATATATAGTATATATAGGTATGGAGGAATATGAGTAGCGATAGGAGAGGTAAGTGAATAATATAAGTAGTAGTAGTATATATAAGTGATGGAGGGTATAATTTATATCCGTGAGTAGGCTATAGTAGGTATATGGATAGTAAAGGTAGTATATATAATATATATAGATAGTATAAGGTAATATTGTAGGTATAGATATATGAGGTGGTAGTATAATATTATAGTAATGATATAGGTAGAAATAGCAAGTACATATATATATATTAGTATTATATGGTTAGATGGATATATAATTAACGCTTTCTAAGGAAAATAAGAATAGAATATGAAAGGGGTGAACAGTTTTAAATCCTCAGAACGTTGTCGAAATTGAGACAGTACAAGACTTCGTTCAAATAGAGTATTTTGTTTTCGATCAAATTGACAAGTAACTACCACAAAGAAAGTATCTCAGTTGAATGATAGTTTATCTCATTTTGAAACATGTCTGAAAACATTGGACAATGTGTTGACGAGCTTTGTGTAGGAGTGCCATATAATATAGAGAAGATAGGTCGATATAGTCATATATCGATATCTTAAAAAATATCAAAATTGCCTTCGATACTATCGGTCAAAAATATTGATATATTATCAATTATACGTTAGATATAGATATATAAATATAATTTATGTATGAGGATTATATAATATATATATAGATAGGGTATAATAATATTATTGATATAATAGCATTATATAGGTTGATATATATGAGTGATAGTAGTATAAGTAAGTTAATTAGTATTATTACGATAATTATATATTTAATATGTGTACAACAAGTATACTGTAACGCCCACACTCGTAACTGGAGCTCGATTCAAAGAAAAATTTAAACGACGTCGTGTAGATAAATTTTGATCTCGGTCTACAATGATTTTTTTTTTTTTTTTTTTTGTATATTATTTAACCTTTAAGAGAGCGATATATTGGAAGGTAGGCTGATAATTATTGAAGTGTAACAATTACACGCAAATGGTAGGACAAGCCGACTTGAACACAGGTGGGACCGTTTCTATCCGTCCTAGGAGAAGGCGAGTAGATAACCCGCAGACACCCAATAAGGCCAAAAGAAGCGGGGATGCCGGAGACCGCCCCGAGGGGGGAAAATATTCCTTACCCCGTTAGTGCTTCCCCGGAAGCCGAAGACCGCCGACTCCTGCCCCATCGTCAGTGATACCTGAGGTAATCGTTATAATGTACATTATTCCGTGTACTAATAATTTACCATGGATTCCAACATTATCCTTTTACGCGTAGAGCGCGGTATTTTGAGTTTGTGACGATATAGATTAGTTTTTTTTTTGTTTCAGATACATATTGCCTCTTCCATGTATCAACATAGGAGTCTAACAGTGAAGAAGTTTTTTTTAATCCGAGACTCCCTCGCGGGGGGCGCGTTAAGAACTGTTAATACCGTAATATATATAGGTATATGTAGTAGCGGTGAGTAGGTGAGGGGGTTAATCAGTAGGTAGGAGTAGGAGTGTAGTTATTGGGGTAGTATATGAGTAGTAATATATAGTAATATGGTAACATTTCTATTCTAAAAATAAGAGGATAGTATAGTAGGATAGGAGAGTATGTAGGTATATATACGTATGTAGGTAGAAATTAATGAAGAGAGAATAATAATATAGATAATTGAAAGATGAGATGAGAGGTATGAAGTAGTAGATGAGGAGCAGTGGCGGACGGTGATAACTTAGGTTTACATACTCGTGCTCTCTTCTACATCCTCTCTCTCATCTCTCGAATCTCTCTACCGTATAACTATATATATAAGATATAATATATATATAATATATAATAAATATAGTATTATAAGATATAATATATATATAATATAGTAGTATTGACGTTTTCAAAATATAATAGTATATAACTTTTTATATATATATTGAGTTCATAGTAAAAATATTTTAAATCTATGTCAAAACGTTTTCTATTGTAGACTTCACCTTAACTTTATAGATATTTCAAATATATTTTTTTCCCTATTGTTTTAAAGTATATATATATAAAATATATATATATTTGTATTGTTTATTGAAGGTCATTTGTGTACAAGATATGAACTTATCAGACGGCATTAATAAGCGTCCAGGACGGTTAATTCTTAAATATTTTAGGTACAAAAATTCACAGATAACCATATCCCGCCCTGTTTCCATAGTTAGACCACGAGGATCCTAAGATCCTAGAGATTTATTTAATGATTTAAAAGAGAGCATAGAAATGTGATTAACAGGCTAATCTCCCAATTGATACGTTGACAGTATTTTGCAGTAATACTTTTATAAATTATATGGATAATTTACATTTATTGACCAACTTTCGCAAAAAAATAATAAGAAAAGATTATCGAAACATGTGAAATTTGCCAAAAATAGAAATCTTTCATATAAATTTCAACTCTGAGTGAGCGACGGTTAAGCACAGTGCAGAGAATCGGCCTCTGATACATATATATATACTGAATAGTATATATTTATTGTAATTAGTATATAATTATATATTATATAGTGATGAGAGTAAGATACTGTAGTATAGTAGGTTATACTTAATATGATATATAGTAATAAGTATATATATTATCTATATATATATATATAATATATATTATAGTGTATGATAGATATTATTATTATGTAAATATAATATGCTCCCGTAAAATATCATATAGAATATATATAATAATAATGTATATTATTAGTAATATGTATAGTTACTTACAAATTAGGTAGTGTGTTATATAATAAATGATTAGAGAGAGAGCAGAGAGGGTGGGGAGAGAAAGGAGGATGAAGACGAGACGGGATCGGAAGATGACTGAGGAGAAGAGAGATATGAGAACTTTTGATGAATGAGTGATATTGAGAGATGAGGGTGGGTTTTTTGGTTGGAGAGTTGAGGGACGTATGATGAGAAGAGAGAAGAAGGAGAGAGAGGTGTTTCGGAAGAAGATTTGGTAGGAGAGAGGAGAGCACGGTGAGGTGGGTAGGTTTATACTGAACGGTATTCTTTTACGACAATAATAGCTTCTCTGTTTAACACACCAAAATCTGAATTCAATTTAGCATAGTCAAAATTACACTTGACACATTAGGTTAAAATCAGGTAAAGTATATTCAAACATAGGCTTTCCAATATAATTAAATGTTAATAAAGAGGTGTGAGTATAAGGGTGAAAATGAAGATGAGAGAATTTTCGTAATAGGAAGGTAACGTGCTGTATAATAATATGTATATATATTTATTAGATAAGTAGTATATATATATAGTATTATAGGTAATATATTAGGGGGTGGCGAGTATTAGTATATAGTTGAGATAGGGGTGGTAGTTATTGATGGCAGTAGAAGAGTTACTAGTTATAGTATACTAGGGGTGAGTTGATATTAATATAAACTATTTTAAAGTGAAAGACACGTTGTCAATAAAATACAAGTGGATAGAGATTCAAAAAACCGAGATAAAGCTTCGAAGTAAGAAGTAAGAAAGTCTGTGCAGCTATAACGTTGAAGATACATTCAAACTTTCTAGATTAAATATGATATATATTTAATTAAGAATTTAACCTAGACGATCAAAACTAGCAATTTTCCTGCGATTATTATGTATCTTTCTATTGATTTTCAATATCTAATGTTGAAATGTATAAATACGCAATAAGTAGTATTTATGAAAATTTTCTCCGGCTAATGCCTTTACTGTCGCTTTTGGTGATTATACAATCATGACATTCCTTCCCTCTTCCTCTCCTGGGTTAGCAAGAGATCGAAATAATAAAGCCATCATCCAAACACGCCTGAAAAAATACAAAACATTTTTCAAAAATGTCTATTCCTGATGAGAAGTAAAGGAACAACTGCTCAAAGAATTTCGGTAGAGAGTGAAAAAGAAATAATATCGCTGATTCAGATACTGTTAGGAAATAAAAGATCATATACCATAATTTCGGCTGAAAATATCACGATATTTCGATACTAGTCGAAAGAGAATTAGTCGAATATCGAGGGGTATAATTACCGGATCCCTCGTGCAGGTGCGATCGCCGGTAATGCTTGCTATGCTCAGATTATGACGACGGTTGAGGACCCTAACGTGTCTATAATGAGCAGTTATTCTTGTTGGTAATTGAGTATAGATAGGAAGTATATATAAGTGGATGCTACGCGTATATATATAGTATTAATATAGGAGGTAGGTACTAGGTATATATATTAGGTATTTAGGGTATATAGTAATATAGTATGATATAATAATAAATAATGATATATTATAGATATGATGATAAATATGACAATTCACCGATACGATTTCTGCCGTGCGAAAGTTTTTGTTGGAGAAAATAAGGAAAAAGATTTGTGGCGAATGAGTTGGATGTAGTAGGGGATACAGAAATATGAGCAGTTACGTGCGAAAGATAGAATAGTGTAAATAATTTATTAATACTTAAGTAAGGTTTAAGTAAGTAAATAAGTAAGGAAGTAAGTAAGTAGAGTAAGTACAGTAAGTAAGTAAGTGAGTAAGAAGAATTAAGCTATTTAGTAGTTATTTAAGTAGCGTTATGTATATAACTTTAACTAATGAGCTTGGCAGACTTAATCTTATGGTTTGTGATTGGCTAAAAAAAGTACGTTGTGCAAACTGTAATCTATGCTATTGGTTAGAAGAAAAATTACCTTCGAAAGTCTGAGGAATAATACATAAATGATTGTAAAGTATACCTTTTCAGTGAAAAAAGAATGCTGTACTGAAGATCAAGCTCATGATAGTAGTAAGTAGTATTATATATATATTAGTGAGATAATAGATATACCTAAGCCTAAAACTATAAAGGAATTTTAATAAGCACGAAAGTTACTAGTGTTATAAGTATATATTACGTATAGTGCGGGCATGAATATTTTAATTGTGAGTGCCTCAACCGCTTGTTTGAACCCTGACCACTGACAAGGTTAGTGTGGCAAAGGAAAGGAAAACTATAAGTGAATAAAAATTGTGAATAAAAAATTGTATTACCATTTTGATTTTCGAAAAATTAGTTTATTAGTACTAACCGTTTTAAATAGTGTGATGGTGAAAACTCTTTGTGCATATAGAAAGAAAAATGTCTGAAACATATATCTATAAATGAATCTGTATTACCATATCGATTTTCGTAAATGAATCTGTATTACCATATCGATTTTCGTAAATTTAGCTTCTTTGTACTAACAATTTTAAAGTCTGTACAATTTATTTTGTTGGTCCCCTAAATCCAGTATCCCATACTTTGATACTTCGTTGTAATTATTAGGTTCGAGAGTCCTTACGAACCTTCCACTTTTTCTGAGCTCTACCAATGGTTACTATTGAAATTTAAAGATCCAATATTTTGGAAAATACTTAAAATAATCCAGGGTGGGGAGTTTAGACTTAGTGGGTGGGATGTAAGGGGGTATGAAAATCCCCTTTCTTTCTCCCTCTCTCTTTTTTTTGTTTTAAGTATTTTCGTGATGATGTGCACAGTGGATACAGAGTTTTATTATGTATTGTTATTCAAGTTATTCCACATCCCTCGTTCATTTTATCGATGTATTTATGGAAATTGATATAATCCAGATAATTTGTTACCAATATATATATATTGTCTATTACAGCCCTTAGTATCTTAGTATTTACCATTTAAAATTACTGCACTGCAGTTAATAGTTTTGAAATGCTTTGTAGTTTTGATGTATTCATGTCCTAAATTTATTTAATAATATTGGACATCCCTGACACTGTTAAAGTAAAACTATGGGGATTAAAACATCATCTTGTATGTTTATACAAAGAAAAAGTAAAACTATGGATTAAAACATCATCTTGTATGTTCATACAAAGAATTCTACAGGTTAGTATTTACATATAAAAAGTCAATTAGTAATTAAGTTAATGAAAAAAAATGTTATATGGCTAAAACTTATTAAAATATTAAAATACTTTAAGTATGTTAAAATATAAATAAACGGTTACCCTTTTTCCAGTTGCTCTCGCGTAGAATCTTCAATTTCCCCAGCTCTCAAACCATTTGTTACCCTCTATGTAAATAGAACCACTCCCAGTACGACTTACCAGTCCAGGGTAAGTACACGAAAGTCATGAGTAATTATTAAGGTTTATAGTTTATATAACTTTGAATATAATAAAGGAGAAACTGGTGAGGACATAACTCACTTAATGTTTTATGTTTTTCCCAGGGTTCTATTTTTTGACTTCAAAAATGGGACTTCGTTTGTGACGAAGTTTTCCTTCCTATTTTCCGAGTCTTACTTCGGGACAAAGTCGGGGATCTCCCGAATCATCCTAATTCCCAGTCCTCTTATGGGTGCTGGAATACAAACTTTTGGGTGATATTTATTCCCTCATCTAATACCTGAAAATACTTTAATCAATAAGAACAATTACGTGTCTTAACAGAATTTCGTCTCCCACGAAATTCTTTGTGCTGTGTGTGCGATAACCATATGTTGATAGTGATAAATCAGAATTGAAAAATAAAAACTGAAAAAATATACGAAGATAAGTTACTCTTTTAATCTGTGAAATGATACAAGGCGATAAGTTGAATAGTTATAATAAATTGAAAAGAATTATTTATGTTTTGTGATTAAGATATAAGAAACTTCGTAATATTAATTTAATAATAAGTTCCCACTCCCTTGTTCTCGAACTGCTTGCATATTATAAAACTATTATCAGTTAATATTTATAAGACCCCCGGTTAATTATCTATAACCAGGTTGGTCTGGAGTATGTATGTAATATTTTGAACGTATGAAATTGTTTGTAGTATAAGTTGTTGTAATAATTCTATAGTAAACATATAAAATCACAAGGGTGTCATTTAACCAACCCCTTCCCAGTCAAGAAAATAGTTGTGTATGTAAACATGAAAGTATGTATAAGACGGATGAACCAGTTCACCTCAGATTAATCTGCAATGGTGTGACGCAGTGGTAAACGAATAACGAGGTTCTATGACAACTACCCCCGTAAGCGAAAGCTTTGTCCGGTTGAGAAGAGGGGTGTTGGAGGAAAGAACGTTCGCTGCTCCTCTCTTAGTTTACGACTCAGGTAAATACAATATAACTTATATATATATATATATAGTATATTATAATATATCTCTATAGTTTAATATTCAGGTAAATATATATATATATATATATATATATATATATTACCTGACTGCAAAATTTCTGTTATAGAATCTCTTATATTTAAGTATAATATAGATAGGTAGGATTAACCTTTTAGAATAAATAATTACGGTATATGTTTATAAGTATATATATATATATATATATATAATATATATTATATATTATATGAGATATATAATATATATATATAGACGTTAGTTATATCTAATATACCTATAGATCAGCTATATATATTTATATTAAACTACTTATAATATCGCTCAATACCTATACATAGTGTTGTCCCGCAAGTGCTGGCGATATATGAATGTCTTATAGCTTGACATCTATACATTAATAACAGCATAATATTCACTCGCCTATTATATATACAATATATAATATATATATATATATATATATATATATAATAATATATATAATAGGCTATATATATATATATATAATACTATATATACTATATATATACGTATATATATTATATATATACAAATATATATATATTAAGTTAATATTATTTTATTTTTAAAAGGGGTTTGAAATTTAATAAAACGTATATAATATATATATATATATATATATATATATATATATATATATATATATATATATATATATAATATATATATATATATATAAATTATCATCTATATAATATATATAATAATAATATAATATAATATATTATATATATATATATAATATATATATATTATATATATATATATATATATATATATATATATATATATATCTAAGGGAAGTAACATTCCGTAGTATAAGGGTCATCCGTATTTCTAGACCATTCTACAAATATTAGTTATCCTGGAATTACTCTCCCTTACATAGCCTCAGTAAATGACCGCCCGAACAGGGACCTGTGTTCTTGGCTCGCCGTGTTGATGTTTTGAGATAGATTTGCAACACGCGTCTCAACGCGCGCGCGGGGTGACTTGCCTTCACACTTTCGTCTCCTTGGATTTTCCTGCTAATCCCATGGTTTCTGGATGAATGTTCAAATCTTAGCAATTCGAGAAAATAATTAATTACCTTTGCTTTCCCTTAACAAATAAATAAATATTGGCTGATACTAATAACAGAACACTGCTGATCCAAAGGACATATATACCAACCTCCTTTTATGGATGTTTCTGCAATTCCTTGTGTCACTTGCAACCCTTGGACCCACAATAACGAACTGCTTTACAAACCACAGATAACAAAAGATCGAATCACACACCAAGAAACACTATCTGTTGCTTCTACTGACTCCCCGTCCTTGACTGATTTCCGTAACAGATCACTTATCACTCGCCGTACTAGATTCAACCATAGAGCACTACAGTTTGTTACCAAACCAAGGGCAAGAACTGCTTACCATAAATCCTGCGGAAAGACGGCATGTCCTTTATTCCCCAAATTATCTTAAGACACGTACCACAGAAGTAACTAAGCCCTGTAACAAAAGCTATCTTTAATCCCACGATCACTAAACGCTCTAATCTCATGGAACTACATCGTATACCCGGGCCCATAATAATCGCCATCATTCAACCTTGTTAATCACGTATCTATACTCATACTCAGATGACACACCAGTGATACTGATCCAGCTACAAAAAAATTGCAGTATAAATTAGACTTAATAAACGAAATTACTAGTCTTTTAAATCGTTAGCCATGAGTCGTTAAAGATACTCTACCACTAAACGGACTCCTGAAGTATCCTCTTCCGATCCATTCGATTATATCACAATAACCCTGCGTCGGAATCACCTCTTCATAACAGAGATGAACCGCCATTATCCTACTCACCGGTACTTACACTGCGCTAAGCTCGCTTCTCCCTATTCCGCGGTGATTAATCGAGTTCTAGATTTACTTACGATACATTAACAAATAAACTTCCGACCAGTAAGAATGGATCAATGCCAATTGTGCAGTTCGCCTCGTCTGAATCGGTATTCAACCTCCGTTCTAAGGCTTTCATGACAGGTCTGACAGGTTGTCAAACAAATGTCGCCACGTATGAAACGTTGATTATAATGATTTAATATGTGACTATTGCTCTAAGGTGGGCCACCGTATGAATGAATGCTACAAATACCTCGGTATTTGTAGTTATTGTAAACAAGGTGGTCATAAAATAGCTGAATGTAGAGTACGTCCGACTCCTTTGTTTTCCCATCAGAATAGTCGTAGTACTAGTATTGTATGTTTGTTTTGTAAAAAATCACATCCTGGAGTGAATTGTTTGGAAAAAGTACAGAAACAGGACGAGAGAAATGATACGTATACTTCCAGTAATAATTCTCATTCACTGCCTCCTCGTCCTCCTCGTAAATTTGTGAAATCTTGTGAATGGTGTAGTCTGTCTCATTTGGAAGGTAAATGTCTAGGTATTGTTGGAAACGGAAAAACTTGTCGACCAGAAAATTTGGTCAACCTTAAAACTCCCATGGTAATACCTACACCAATGGAGAAACCCAAACAGTCTACACACATGGAGATAAATGACTCTGTTAAAAAAATTACCCAATTTACCTCCCCAGAAGTTAAGAAACTCTTGGAGGAACCTATATCAAAGGAATTATCAGTTCCCAGTGCTCTCAGTGTAAAAGAGTTAACTAGTAGTACTGAAAGTGTGTGTCTTTTGAATGCCATTAATCATAGTTTTAAAAGTACAAATGAATCAGTTAAAAGCTATGAAAGTCATTGTCTTCTAAATGCCTCTGATCCTATTGTGAAAGGCATAAATGAATTACTTACTAGTAATGAAAGTCAGTCTTTTCTAGATGTCTCTGATTCTATTGTTCACGATATAAAAGAAGTTGTTTGTAATAGGGAAAGTGATTACTTTTCTAATAATACTATTTCC
>JABUQX010133135.1:30000-38686 GCA_015478945.1 Trachelipus rathkii | reverse complement strand
TTTATTTTCATTTTATGTTTATTTCTTTATTTGTATTATTCGTGACGCTGCTGTCGTTGCCGTTGCCCCTGCAGCAGCAGCTGCAGTAGCATTCGCAGCCGTCGGTGTAGATACAGTCACCACAGAGCGCGTGAGCGCCCGCCGCCGCATCGGTAGCGACGCCTCCGGTTCCGGGTCCGGGTCCAGTTCAGACAGCGATTCATTTTGATTAGCAGAAGTCCGCTCCTGACGGTGATGTTGTTGTTGTTTTTATTATTATTATTATTATTATTATTATTATTATTATTATTATTATTATTATTATTATTATTATTATTATTATTATTATTATTATTATTTTTATTATTATTATTATTATTATTATGATTATTATTATTATTATTATTATTATTATTATTATTATTATTATTATTATTATTATTATTATTATTATTATTATTATTATTATTATTATTATTATAAAGTTGTTTTTTAAACCCTTCGGCGTGTCCTTCAGCGTCTCCTTCTCCGTTCAGCTCAACCCTTAGGTCCTTCTGCGGTTCCACTGGCGACACCGCACCGCACCGCACCGCACTGCTCTGCCTCAAACTTCGGTTTCGATTCCATCAGCAAAGGCGACTCCGGTTCTGCCCCGTTCTGACTCCGACTCCCTGCATATATATATATATATAAATATATATAGTAGTTAATTTTATACCTGGCTCTGGTTCCAATCATTCTTCTGCCTCTGCTTCTTCCAGGCCCTGAGATATATATATCTACATGGTGAGTTGTCCGCGTATCGGTTAAAATTTGGAGGGGAGTTAGATGGTGAGGTATCCTAGTCGTAGACGAGATTATGTCCCCCTGGGTAACCCGAAGGGGGACCCCACCCCCATTAAAAAATTGAAGTGTTCGTAATTGGCTAAAATTTGGGGAGAGGATTCAGAGTTGAATTTAGAAATAGTTGATATGGGAATCTGAGGGAGTTACACCCGGGCACCGGTGCTGAGCCGCATGGTGCCGAGTTAATAAAATATCGCATAACAACAATATTATGTGCTGTATATAGCGCCATTTATAACTTGAGCCTAATATGATGGTTATAAGTCCGTATAGGGTGTCTAGGACCCCCATTGAGGGGGGGATCCTGACTGAAAAAAATCACAGAGTGCAAAACAGAGGTCGAAGGAGGAATGAAGAAGGATGAAAGATGAATAAAGAAGGAAAGAATGAAGAAGGAGTCTGACTCAGAGGAGAGTAGGAGTTGACAGCTGCACTGGTGTTGGCTCCAGGTGCTTATTATAATATTGTAGAATGGTGCAATATTAGGTTTTATATATAAGTAGATATTGGTCAGATTAAAATAATATTTTATGAACTCACTCTAAGAAAAATAATAAAATTTCTTTATTCTTTTACACTTATGTAACTTACATACATAAAAGTTAATACCCTCCCAAATAAATCAAAATTCAAACCATTATCCAACTAGAAGAACTTTGTCTAGTTAGATCTGCATGACTGATGGGATCTATTGATCTGTATTGATTCGAGTCAATTTTTTTTACTAAAATTGTCATGTTTTACATACCCTTAAGCAGTAAATCAATAAATCAAACCACCATCCAACCACCCTAATGTCCATACTTGATCTATTGATCTATTGATCTATTGTTTCAAGTCACATTTCGAGTATCACCATGGATAAACATAACATAAAACCAAGTTCTTTATACAAAGATCAATCAATATATGTTAACGTAACAAAGTTTTCCGCATTAATAAAGCTAACCTAGCATCACCTGAACTAAGAACATAGCCCACAACGACAAACCTAACACATCTTAAACAGGAATAAACGGTTAACATTAACAAAGTTCCATACTTAACAACAGTAAAAGTAACTACAATTCATAAAACGTAACTATCACACATTATTGTCAAGCATGTTCTAACATAACTGTTAATTTTACATTAACATTGTAATATTTAACAAAAATTTACCATAACCTTGTGTAATTATCATACAGAGCAGTGAAAGTAGGCCAACGTAACAAAGTTTTCACACTAATAAAGCCAACATAACATTACCAGAACTAAGAATATATTATACAACGACAAACCTGACACATCTTAAACAAGAATAAACTGCTAACATTAACAAAGGTCCAAACTTATCAACAGCAAAAGTAACTAACAAGACATACAAAAAAATAATCCATTCTCACTTCAAACATATCAACATGACAATGTTAATTTACATTAACATAGTATTTACCAAAAATTTGTCATAACCCTTTAGCCTTAACCATTATAATAATACCTAATGGGTAAAGACAAACAAAGTATTGTAAAGCTAAACTATGAACATAACATACTTAAAACACAACAACCAGACGATTAAACAGCTATGATTAACAACTTAGTCAATAAAGCGAACATACGAGGGAAGTCAAACAAGTTTTAACATATAATTTTCATTGAAAAGAGCATTATATAAATACATAGAAACAAATAAATACATAAAAAACATAAGTTTATTTTAAATATATTAATTCATCTAATCAGAGAACATTGGATTCAATTTGGGTAAGTTCTATATATCTTTCTAAAGATTCAACACCCTTTGAAAGGATGTAAGTATAAATGCATTCAGCAACACTAAACCATTTTTCGGCATATTTCGATTCAGCAGCACTCATTCTCTCATACAAGAGAGAAGTAAATTCATCCAAGCTGATAGTTATTAATGCCGTCCTGTATACTGTATTATACGGGAAACCATATGTTTCGGTGTAAATATCATAGATTACTCCATGTGCTATATGTATTAAGTCCTCAGGTATGTCAACATCGTTAAGATGCGATGTTAATTCGTTTTTTATTTTAAGCAATGATGTAATATTTTCAGATGTTCGAACTGTGAAACCTAGACCCGTATCTCTGAAGGTAACACAATCAAAGGGTTTCCAGTAGTTGAGTACATCAAGGGTTTTAATATCGTCACACGACGAGAACACAACGTCTATTCTATTAGAACCTCTCACGTTATCTTTCCAGTTAGATATTTCACTGCTAGTCGATATATCAGATGACACACATTTATCCTCTATCCATCCTGCTGCAATATTGATAATCTTGATGAACTCTTCAACACAAATGAATAAGGGTCTATTATTTGAACCTCTGGATGGAATACAAGCAATGTATCAGTATCCATCCGGTTGACGATTAAATATAAATGACGCATCGTTGGGAATAACGAAGCTCCTCGTGAAGATATCAACAGCAGGTGTAAAGATGCGAGGAGATGTCATCGTACCAGCACAGCGAAAAATGTCCTACTGACGGAAATCGTATGCGTAAACAACCCTTATATGTAATGAGATTCTTTCTTTCAACCAATCAGAAGAAAGTAAACAAGAATACGACGCACGAACGAATCATATCAGTTCAAAAGGGTATATATTCTCGTTAGACAACAACAACAGCAATAACAATAAACAGGTTCACTATGGTAATATTAACAAAGTTCCATACTTATCAACAGTAAAGAACCTAGCATAGCGTACAAACCGTAACCTATTCACACTTTTTTCAATCATATCTCTAACACATCAATGTTAATTTTACATTAACATGGTAATATTAACAAAATTTAGCGTAACTCGTTCTAATTACCATACTGACAGCGAATATGAAGCTAACGTAACAGTTTTTCACATTAAACAGTAAAATGTAACAAAATTTCATCATAACCATACCTAAATATCATGTTACCAATGAATAATTGCAAACACAACAAAGTTTCATCCAAACATAACATGAAAAATAACAAAGTTTTATCCAAACATAACATAAAAAATAACAAAGTTTTATCCAA
Organism: Trachelipus rathkii; assembly: GCA_015478945.1. Classification (NCBI taxonomy): domain Eukaryota; kingdom Metazoa; phylum Arthropoda; class Malacostraca; order Isopoda; family Trachelipodidae; genus Trachelipus; species Trachelipus rathkii. The sequence continues at coordinate 34,821 of JABUQX010133135.1, read as the reverse complement.
ACATTACATAAAAACAAGTTCTTTGAATAAAATACCATAGTAAAGTGTAATAGTTTACTGATTTTAATGATGTAAATCAATAAATCAGTAAATCAACCATCCGCCCCTCCACACCCCTCCCCACCCACCCCTCCATGATCTATTGATCTATTGATTCGTCATATTTCGAGTATCATTTTGGATAAACATAACATAAAAATAAGTTCTTTATACACTGATCAACGAATATACGCTAATGTAACAAAGTTTTAGCGTCAATAAAGCTAACATATCATTAACTGAACTAAGAATATAACATACAACAATAAACCTAACATACCTCAAGCTCGAATAAACAGTCAACATTAACAAAATTCCATACTTAATAGCTGTAAAGTAACTAACATTGCATACAGAACGTAACCTGTTCACTCTTTTTCAAACGTATCTGTAACATATCATTGGTATTTTTACATTAACATAGTAATATTTACCAAACATTTATCATAACCTTACCTATTTATCATACAGACATACCAATATATGTTGAGGTAACAAAGTTTTTCAAATCAATAAAGCTAAAAATATCAAAACCTGAACTAAGAATATAATGTACAGCGATAAAACTAACATACCTCACATATGAATAATCTGCTAACTGTAAGTCACCGAAGGGCTGCAGTTAACACATTTAAATACGCCACAGCCTTCGCAATAGTTAGCATTGCAGTATTATCTAACAAACCACTTAACAGTGACCAATATATCAAAGATACTAGCATCATGAACTATGAAGTTCATCAGCAAACACCATAGCAAATATAACATCAGTTTTGAATCGCCAGCAAAATTAAGCAAACCTGCTAGCCTGAACTTTCTAGTTCAATATCATCGTCGTTAACAGTATTATCTACGAATTTATCATTTCTAATGTCGTTTAATTTTGATCATGTAATATTTAACAAACCAACAGAAATTAAACATAACCTAACATATCGTGACAGGCGTGAATAACGTGACATTAACAAAACACCAAGCTTTACTTTAAACAACCGAGGCAGGTTTGTCGCGGCGCCGTTGTTCGCTTACCCAGGGGCGCCTCTGGAGGAAAATCACAGAATGGGATCACTATGGGGCGTGTACATTATCCCTCCGTAAACTGAACCCGCTTTTGCATACCCTCTTAGGGGTGATCCGGATTCACACCCTTTCAAGGGGCGCATCCCTTTGGGTGATCTCTCGCAGCATACAGTGTCGCCAAATTGCCTCTGTATGATGCGATGTTGCCAAACCTATCAGTTTGTTTATAGTAAAGCTTGAGATTGTTATACTTTGTTAATGTCTACAGTTTATTCACGCTGTCTACGTTTTATTCATAATTCAAAATGATGTTATATTTAATATACATGACACTTTGATGAATGTAGTTTCAATTCATAGTTCAAGATGCTCGTATCTTTGAAAGTTTGGACACTTTGTTAAGGACTTTTGTTAGATAATGCTGATTTATCTGTCGATGTTATGCTTGAAAAGTCAGTATAGGTTGAGTTTTGCTGTATGATGAGGGATAGGTTGAGACTTTATTCATAGGTCCAAATGTTAATGTCTTATTCGTAGATCATGATGTTAGTATCTATTGTAGGTTTTCACCCATTGTAAGTGTTAGATATGTTAGGTTATGTTTAATTTCTGTTAGGTTTTTGTTAAATATTACTATGACAATGCGAAATTAAAACTGGTTTGTTAGAGAAATGATAAGTTTCGTAAGATATTACTGTGTTAACTGACGATGATGTGTTAGAAACGTGAGCATAGGGAAAGTTTTTGCTGGGTAATGTTAGGTGCTCGAGAATTTTGCTAATGTCTACGTTTATTCATAGTTCAAAATGATGTTATATTCGTTATGAGTGACACTTTGATGAATGTAGTGTCACTTCATAGTTCATGATGCTAGTATCTTTGATAGATTGGTCACTTTGTTAAGTGGTTTTGTTAGATAATACTGTCTTAGCTGTTGCTGATATGTTGGAAAGGTGAGGATACATTGAGTTTTGCATATCTTGTTAGCTACTGTACCTTTGATAAGTGAGGAATTTTATGAATGTTAGAAGATTCACTGGTTTATTGATTTACATCATTAAAATCAGAAAACTATTACACTTTACTACGGTATTTTATTCAAAGAACTTGTTTTTATGTAATGTTTGGATAAAACTTTGCTATTTTTTATGTTAAGTTTGGATAAAACTTTGTTATGTTTGCAATTATTCATTGGTAACATGATATTTAGGTATGGTTATGATGAAATTTTGTTAAATTTTACTATGTTTAATGTGAAAAACTGTTACGTTAGCTTTATATTCGCTGTCAGTATGATAATTAGACGGGGTTACGCTAAATTTGTGTTAAATATTAACATGTTAATGTAAAATTAACATTGATGTGTTAGAGATATGATTAAAAAAAGTGTGAATAGGTTACGGTTTGTACGCTATGCTAGGTTCTTTACTGTTCATGGAACTCATAATATTACCACAATTGTTACTTATTTCTATTGGCGGGTTGTTGTCTAACGAGAATATATACCCTTTTGAATTGATATGGTTCGTTCGTGCGTCGTATTCTTGTTTATTTTCTTCTGATTGGTTGAAAGAAAGAATCTCATTACATTTAAGGGTTGTTTACGCATACGATTTCCGTCAGTAGGACATTTTTCGCTGTGCTGGTACGATGACACTTCCTTTGCATCTCTACACCTGCAGTGATATTTTTCACGAGGAGCTTCGTTATTCCCAACGATGCGTCATTTATATTTAATCGTCAACCGGATGGATAAAGATACATTGCTTGTATTCCATCCAGAGGTTCAAATAATAGACCCTTATTCATTTGTGTTGAAGAGTTCATCAAGATTATCAATATTGCAGCAGGATGGATAGAGGATAAATGTGTGTCATCTGATATATCGACTAGCAGTGAAATATCTAACTGGAAAGATAACGTGAGAGGTTCTAATAGAATAGACGTTGTGTTCTCGTCGTGTGACGATATTAAAACCCATGATGTACGCAACTACTGGAAACCCTTCGATTGTGTTACCTTCAGACATACGGGTCTAGGTTTCACAGTTCGAACATCTAAAAATATTACAGAATTGCTTAAAATAAAAAACGAATTAACATCGCATCTTAACGATGTTGACATACTTGAGGACTTAATACATATAGCACATGGAGTAATCTATGATATTTACACCGAAACATATGGTTTCCCGTATAATACAGTATACAGGACGGCATTAATAACTATCAGCTTGGATGAATTTACTTCTCTCTTGTATGAGAGAATGAGTGCTGTTGAATCGAAATATGCCGAAAAATGGTTTAGTGTTGCTGAATGCATTTATACTTACATCCTTTCAAAGGGTGTTGAATCTTAGGGTAAGTTATATGTATCTCTCTTTAGAGAGATACATATAACTTACCCAACTTGAATCCTATGTTCTCTGATTAGATGAATTAATATATTTAAAATAAACTTATGTTTTAATGTATTTATATGTTTTTATGTATTTATATAACGCTCTTTTCAATGAAAATTATATGTTATAAAATGAAAACTTGTTTTACTTTCCTCGTATGTTCGTTTTATTGACTAAGTTGTTAATGATAGCTGTTTATTCGTCTGGTTGTTGTGTGTTAAGTATGTTATGTTCATAGTTTAGCTTTACAGAGGGTAAAACTTTACGTTGTTTGTCTTTACCCATTAGGTATTATGATGGTTAGGTAAGGTTATGACAAAATTTTTGGTAAATATTACTATGTTAATGTAAAATTAACATTGTCATGTTGGTGATATGTTTGATAAAGTGTGAATGGATTATGTTTTTGTATGTCTTGTTAGTTACTTTTACTGTTGATAAGTTTGGACCTTTGTTAATGTTAGCAGTTTATTCTTGTTTAAGATGTGTCAGATTTTTCGTTGTGTAATATATTCTTAGTTCTGGTAATGTTATGTTGGCTTTATTAGTGTGAAAACTTTGTTACGTTGGCATACTTTCGCAGCTCTGTATGATAATTACACAAGGTTATGGTAAATTTTTGTTAAATATTACTATGTTAATGTAAAATTAACATTGTTATGTTAGAGACATGCTTGACAATGTGTGAATAAGTTACGTTTTTGGATGTTATGTTAGTTACTTTTACTGTTGTTTAGTATGGAACTTTGTTAATGTTAACCGTTTATTCCTGTTTAAGATGTGTTAGGTTTGTCGTTGTGGGCTATGTTCTTAGTTCAGGTGATGCTATGTTAGCTTTATTAATGTGGAAAACTTTGTTACGTCAACATATATTGATTGATCTTTGTATAAAGAACTTGGTTTTATGTTATGTTTATCCATGGTGATACTCGAAATGTGACTTGAAACAATAGATCAATAGATCAATAGATCAAGGATGGACAGGAGGGTGGTTGGATGGTGGTTTGATTTACTGATTTACTGCTTTAGGGTATGTAAAACATGACAATTTTAGTAAAAAAATTGACTTAAATCAATAGATCAAAACTGGACAGGAGGATGGTTGGATGGTGGTTTGATTTACTGATTTACTGCTTTAGGGTTCTTAAAAAACGTAAATTTGTAAGTTATAAACAAAAAATAAGAAATTTTACTTATTTTTTTTCTTGATGGTTCTGAAACCATTATTTTCAAAATCTACAGACCCAATAATATATAAAGACACCAATATTGCATCATTACACAAATATTTAATAACTCGGCACCGCACCGGAGCCAGCACCGTCAACTCTTACTCCTCTGAGTCAGACTCTTTCTTCATT
>JABUQX010133135.1:22500-25000 GCA_015478945.1 Trachelipus rathkii | reverse complement strand
ACTATAATAAATATTATATAATATTATAACATAAATTTCTATACTATAGGTATTGATATTGCATAATACTAGTAAATCGTACAGGAGGATCGTTATCCAGAGGTGGGTGGCATGCGATAGACACGCTAAAACATAAGGAAGAATTTAAACAATATGGCAGAATTGACATATAATTCCAGTAAGTTTTTATCAGCACTGTCCTTTCGTATTACAATAATATATATATAATTATATATCATATTATATATATATAAGTATTATATATTATAATTATAGTATTATATAGTAATATTTGCATTTATCAATACACTATGATATATATAATTATTATATTAATAAATATTACTATCATATAATATATATTAATAACTTAAGTATATATAATATATATATATACTATTACAGTATGACTATATATATATATATATATGTATAATAATATATATATAAATATATATAGTATATTATATAATATATATATATACATTATACTATTATATATGTATAATATATATATTATAATATAATATATTAATATATATAATATAATATCATATATAGTCAAATATATATATAAATGACATTTATTAAGAGATGTTGACTCCGTTATAGCGGGGGAAATTTTCCGGGTTAAGAAAAACACACGAATTTCGGCCTTTTCGTTTACTTGCTGCAAGTTCTATATTTATTTAGCCTCTATGTTGATTGTTAATTTTTATAGAAATTAACAAGCATTTTATTATTCATAAGTTGATTATAATTATTATATATATAGATATATATTACTTTGTATTATATTATCATTATTATTATTATTTTGAATGTATGGTTAATTTCTTTCTAAGCCTTTCATTTATCACTTCGATTTTCGATCTCTATATAATAATTTTAGGGTATTTTCCTATTTAAAAAATAAACTGAAAATACCTCCCTCCCGGTACCCGAGTCTTCTGATGTCAATATCGTCGGACGAGTATAGATAGGCACCCGCTCTGTGCGGGGGTACGGGTGAGGATGATTATCAGTAGGGGGTAGGGGCCGAAAGGCCCCATCACCCGGATCTCAAAAACTTATAATATAATATAATTAAATATAAAATTATATCAAATTTAATTCAAATTATTATTTGTACAATGGATGTTCTCTAACATATTTACTATACTATTTCTAATTTTACAAATTTGAAACTTGGTAAAATAATAATAGGCCTAAGCATATTGTGATATTTTATGCCTATAACTAACGTAGAGTTATAAGATTTCATAGTGTGTTTGGACCCTACAAATAAAAATAATTATAGTCAAATTTCTTTTATAATAATTTTTGATTAATATTATTAAATATTATTACAATTTGTAAATTCCAGTTAGCTTATACTGAATGTATTTAACCTCAACATTGGAAATTAACGTTACATTTTTTATTGAATTTTATCGTTCCTGGAATAGTCTAACATCTTTAATAAATAGCCATATACAAATTATATTTATAAATAGAATATATATATATATATTATATATATATATATATATATAGATAATAAATATATATAAATATCATATATCATAATATAAATATAAATAAAAATATAGATATTAAAATAATAATATATATTAATAATATAATAATAATATAAAATTTATAATATATATATTAATATATGATATATTTATATATAGTCATATAAAATAATATATATTAATTACAATATATATAATACATATAGTATATATATGTTTTATATTATTGATTAATATTTAACATATTATAATATAATAAGATATTAATTTTATTTAATATATATACATAATATAATAATATATCTACTAAAATATAATATATAATATAATCATATATATAATATATTTTATATATATAATATATATTTACTATATATATATATATATATAATTATATATATATTATTGCAAAAAATATATATATAGTATAGATATATATATATATGTATATTACCTACTATATTATATACTACTACTAATACTTATATATATATATATATACTATAATATAGTATATATCATATAGTATACTATATTATACTATATATATATATACTATATTTTGAGTTTTAATAAAACTAGGATATTTTTCGGAAAAGGTATTCTTACTGTTGGTTCCAAACTCTAGAGACCAAAAAAAACAAACAAAAAAAACAAGAAAATTAATTTTCTTTTATAAAATTACAAAAAAGTGAGCACTCACGCTCCTGCGGATAGAACACGCAGCATGGACCAACTGAAGGAATCCTCGAAAGCCGAAGTCCAATGCGATTAAAAGAGAAACTCTCCTTAACTCTCATATCCTCGATCTTAGTTCTTTAATTTAAAGATGGAAGAGATTACTCGGAGGAAATGGGAAGATAACATCTCATGCCATTGAGACCACAACAAACATGGCAATGATAATTAATATGAATTAGGTGACATGCGGACTGAAACTTAATATTATAAAAACAGTTCAAGACAATAATACGTTAAAG
>JABUQX010133135.1:2500-15000 GCA_015478945.1 Trachelipus rathkii | reverse complement strand
TTAAGTTATGCATTCAAAATCACTTATATCTCTCTTTCTTTACAATACAGCACGCCACGGGACGGAATAGGAATGTCCTGCTTTAGACCATCATCATAGAGTTGTGCAGAAAAAAGAAGCCCATTATCCGTTGCAGAGATGACTATTTATTTAACATCTGCTTCTGTTTATATAATTTTAAAGAATTGGGCAGATTTACATTATTTGTTCCAATAATTTATAATTAAAACTATTTTTGTACCAACTATAGCTGTATTTTGTTTCACTAAAATATGCGAAAAGAGCAAGATGCATTTTTCAATTATCATTTTCCTTTTTATCATTTTGCTTTTTTTATTTTGAAAGAATATTATTTTTTTCATTTTCATTGAATTTTTGGATTTTTATTTTGAAAGAATATTTTTTTTTCGTTCGTTGTTTATTATTTTGAAAAATTAGTTTTCTTTTTTTTCATTTGTCATCTTTCGTTGCTTTTTTTATTTTTGAAAATTTTGTTTCCTTTCAGATTTATATTTTGGAAGGTTTTGTTTCTTTCTTTCCATTTTTTACATCGAAGGATTTGTCATTTCAAATTTTGCTAGATGCTCAAGATTCTTCGGATTTCAACAATTCATAGTTCATCAATTCGAAGAATTCATCAATTTCAAATACGAGAGTTATTATATCGGAGATGACATGGATGAGTATACTTTTTGTTATAATTTGAGTTGATAATTTTTATACTTTTCAAATCAGAATATTTCTCATTGTTCATTTAATTTCCAATTTTTCATTTATTGAAAAGAGCACTCTCGTTTCATGTTTTTATGACTCCCGTCCAAAAGGACGGAGTCATCCCCGCCCCCCGAGTGTTTAAAAACTGTAAACCAACTAAGGTTTTTAAATAAATATCAAATTTTTGGGGAAAGGGAAATTTAGCTCCATTTCCGAGCTGTCAATAATAAAAAGCTGCTAAAGCTATTTTAGTTATCTTTTTCCATCCAGTAACTCAAGTTACCTTTTAGCGCTAGTAACTCAAGTTACCTTTTCCCAACAGTGACTCGTTACGTTTTCCATCCCGTAACGAAAAGTTACCTTTTTTCATCGATATCTCAAGTCAAGTTAAGTTACGTGAAATATTAAAAGGTGAAAGTTCATAAATCCTAATCAACATTTTTACATAACTTCTAGATTGGTTTACGGATTCTTCATAGGAATTGAGCTGGCACTTTTATTGGAATGTTATTGCTTAGACAGTTTTCATTGGTTGCTAGCAGTGCTTAAATTACACTCAGAGGATTGTTTAGTAACTTCATGGTGTGTAGGTTTGTTCGTGTGAGTGTCCGGGTCTTGTAAGTATTTTGTTGATTTCATTTATCTAGGTTGAACTTTAACATTGTCCTTATTAAGTAACTCATCAGAGTCGCCTTTATCAAGTAACTCTTCGTAGTTGCCCTTAGTAGCTCTTCTGAGTTGCTCTTGATGACTCTTCTGAGTTACCCTTAAGTAGCTCTTCTGAGTTGCCCTTAGTAACTCTTCGGAGTTGCCCTTATCAAGTAAGCTCTCTGAGTTACGCCTTAAGTAAAACTCTTCGTATTGCCCTTAGTAGCTCTCTGAGTTTTGCCCTTAGTAACTCTTCGGAGTTGCCCTTATCAAGAAACTCTTCTGAGTATGCCCTTATAACTCTTCGGAGTTGCCCTTATCAAGTAACTCTTCGGAGTTGCCCTTATCATGTAACTCTTCGGAGTTGCCCTTATCAAGTAACTCTTCGGAGTTGTCCTTATCAAGTAACTCTTCGGAGTTGCCTTTATCAAGTAACTCTTCGGAGTTGCATTTTTCAAGTGGCTCTTCAGAGTCACAATCGTCTTTAACTACATTGCTGAGAACGGAGGAAGGGGGTCACAAACTTCGCAAACTTCCCCGATGAGAGATTAATATTCTTTCAACAACCAGAATGTGTCGCCTTCAAGTAATCATTCTTTACATCATTGGTGAGTTGTGATCCATTTTCTTTGTTTTAAGTAATGCATTCAAAATCACTTATATCTCTCTTTCTTTACAATACAGCACGCCACGGGACGGAATAGGAATGTCCTGCTTTAGACCATCATCATATAGTTGTGCAGAAAAAAGAAGCCCATTATCCGTTGCAGAGATGACTATTTATTTAACATCTGCTTCTGTTTATATAATTTTAAAGAATTGGGCAGATTTACATTATTTGTTCCAATAATTTATAATTAAAACTATTTTTGTACCAACTATAGCTGTATTTTGTTTCACTAAAATATGCGAAAAGAGCAAGATGTGTTTTTTCAATTATCATTTTCCTTTTTATCATTTTGCTTTTTTTATTTTGAAAGAATATTGGTCTTTCATTTTCATTGAATTTTGGATTTTTATTTTGAAAGATTATTTATTTTTCGTTCGTTGTTTATTATTTTGAAAAATTAGTTTTCTTATTTTTCATTTGTCATCTTTCGTTTTTTTATTTTTGAAAATTTTGTTTCCTTTCAGATTTATATTTTGGAAGGTTTTGTTTGTTTTCTTTCCATTTTTTACATCGAAGGATTTGTCATTTCAAATTTTGCTAGATGCTCAAGATTCTTCGGATTTCAACAATTCATAGTTCATCAATTCGAAGAATTCATCAATTTCAAATACGAGAGTTATTATATCGGAGATGACATGGATGAGTATATTTTTTTGTTATAACTTGAGTTGAGAATTTTAAACTTGAGATCGTTTCATTTAATTTCCGATTATTAATTTATTGAAAAGAAAAGAGCACTCTCGTTTCATGTTTTTATGACTCCCGTCCAAAAGGACGGAGTCATCCCCGCCCCCCGAGTGTTTAAAAACTGTAAACCAACTAAGCTTTTTAAATAAATATCAAATTTTTGGGGAAAGGGAAATTTAGCTCCATTTCCGAGCTGTCAATAATAAAAAGCTGCTAAAGCTATTTTAGTTATCTTTTTCCATCCAGTAACTCAAGTTACCTTTTAGCGTCAGTAACGCAAGTTACCTTTTTCCAACCAGTGACTCGTTACGTTTTCCATCCCGTAACGAAAAGTTACCTTTTTTCATCGGTATCTCAAGTCAAGTTAAGTTACGTGAAATATTAAAAGGTAAAGTTCTATAAATCCTAATCAACATTTGAACATTGCTTCTGGATTGGGTTTCGGATTCTTCGTATGAATTGAGCTGGCACTTTTATTGAAATATTATTGTTTTAACAGTTTTCATTGGTTGCTAGCAGTGCTTAAATTACACTCAGAGGATTGTTTAGTAACTTCATGGTGTGTAGGTTTGTTCGTGTGAGTGTCCGGGTCTTGTAAGTATTTTGTTGATTTCATTTATCTAGGTTGAACTTTAACATTGTCCTTATTAAGTAACTCATCAGAGTCGCCTTTATCAAGTAACTCTTCGGAGTTGCCCCTTAGTAGCTCTTCTGAGTTGCTCTTGATGACTCTTCTGAGTTACCCTTAAGTAACTCTTCGTAGTTGCCCTTAGTAACTCTTCTGAGTTGCCCTTAGTAACTCTTCGGAGTTGCCCTTATCAAGTAACTCTTCTGAGTTACCCTTAAGTAACTCTTCGTAGTTGCCCTTAGTAGCTCTTCTGAGTTGCCCTTAGTAACTCTTCGGAGTTGCCCTTATCAAGTAACTCTTCTGAGTTGCCCTTAGTAACTCTTCGGAGTTGCCCTTATCAAGTAACTCTTCGGAGTTGCCCTTATCATGTAACTCTTCGGAGTTGCCCTTATCAAGTAACTCTTCGGAGTTGTCCTTATCAAGTAACTCTTCGGAGTTGCCTTTATCAAGTAACTCTTCGGAGTTGCATTTATCAAGTGGCTCTTCAGAGTCACAATCGTCTTTAACTACATTGCTGAGAACGGAGGAAGGGGGTCACAAACTTCGCAAACTTCCCCGATGAGAGATTAATATTCTTTCAACAACCAGAATGTGTCGCCTTCAAGTAATCATTCTTTACATCATTGGTGAGTTGTGATCCATTTTCTTTGTTTTAAGTTATGCATTCAAAATCACTTATATCTCTCTTTCTTTACAATACAGCACGCCACGGGACGGAATAGGAATGTCCTGCTTTAGACCATCATCATAGAGTTGTGCAGAAAAAAGAAGCCCATTATCCGTTGCAGAGATGACTATTTATTTAACATCTGCTTCTGTTTATATAATTTTAAAGAATTGGGCAGATTTACATTATTTGTTTCAATAATTTATAATTAAAACTATTTTTGTACCAACTATAGCTGTATTTTGTTTCACTAAAATATGCGAAAAGAGCAAGATGTGTTTTTTCAATTATCATTTTCCTTTTTATCATTTTGCTTTTTTTATTTTGAAAGAATATTATTCTTTCATTTTCATTGAATTTTTGGATTTTTATTTTGAAAGATTATTTATTTTTCGTTCGTTGTTTATTATTTTGAAAAATTAGTTTTCTTATTTTTCATTTGTCATCTTTCGTTTTTTTATTTTTGAAAATTTTGTTTCCTTTCAGATTTATATTTTGGAAGGTTTTGTTTCTTTCTTTCCATTTTTTACATCGAAGGATTTGTCATTTCAAATTTTGCTAGATGCTCAAGATTCTTCGGATTTCAACAATTCATAGTTCATCAATTCGAAGAATTCATCAATTTCAAATACGAGAGTTATTATATCGGAGATGACATGGATGAGTATATTTTTTTGTTATAATTTGAGTTGATAATTTTTATACTTTTCAAATCAGAATATTTCTCATTGTTCATTTAATTTCCAATTTTTCATTTATTGAAAAGAGCACTCTCGTTTCATGTTTTTATGACTCCCGTCCAAAAGGACGGAGTCATCCCCGCCCCACGAGTGTTTAAAAACTGTAAACCAACTAAGCTTTTTAAATAAATATCAAATTTTGGGGGAAAGGGAAATTTAGCTCCATTTCCGAGCTGTCAATAATAAAAAGCTGCTAAAGCTATTTTAGTTACCTTTTTCCATCCAGTAACTCAAGTTACCTTTTAGCGTCAGTAACGCAAGTTACCTTTTTCCAACCAGTGACTCAAGTTACATTTTCCATCCCGTATCGAAAGTTACCTTTTTTCATCGGTAACTCAAGTCAAGTTAAGTTACGTGAAATATTAAAGGGTGAAAGTTTATAAATCCTAATCAACATTTGTACATAACTTCTAGATTGGTTTACGGATTCTTCATAGGAATTGAGCTGGCACTTTTATTGGAATGTTATTGCTTAAACGGTTTTCATTGGTTGCTAGCAGTGCTTAAATTGCACTCAGAGGATTGTTTGGTAACTTCATGGTGTGTAGGTTTGTTCGTGTGAGTGTCCGGGTCTTGTAAGAATTTTGTTGATTTTATTTCATTTATCTAGGTTAAACTTTACCATTGCCCTTATTAAGTAACTCTTCAGAGTTGCTTTTATCAAGTAACTCTTTGAAGGCGACTCTGATGAGTTACTTAATAAGGACAATGTTAAAGTTCAACCTAGATAAATGAAATCAACAAAATACTTACAAGACCCGGACACTCACACGAACAAACCTACACACCATGAAGTTACTAAACAATCCTCTGAGTGTAATTTAAGCACTGCTAGCAACCAATGAAAACTGTTTAAGCAATAACATTCCAATAAAAGTGCCAGCTCAATTCCTATGAAGAATCCGTAAACCAATCTAGAAGTTATGTAAAAATGTTGATTAGGATTTATGAACTTTCACCTTTTAATATTTCACGTAACTTAACTTGACTTGAGATATCGATGAAAAAAGGTAACTTTTCGTTACGGGATGGAAAACGTAACGAGTCACTGGTTGGAAAAAGGTAACTTGCGTTACTGACGCTAAAAGGTAACTTGAGTTACTGGATGGAAAAAGATAACTAAAATAGCTTTAGCAGCTTTTTATTATTGACAGCTCGGAAATGGAGCTAAATTTCCCTTTCCCCAAAAATTTGATATTTATTTAAAAACCTTAGTTGGTTTACAGTTTTTAAACACTCGGGGGGCGGGGATGACTCCGTCCTTTTGGACGGGAGTCATAAAAACATGAAACGAGAGTGCTCCTTTCAATAAATTAATAATCGGAAATTAAATGAACAATGAGAAATATTCTGATTTGAAAAGTATAAAAATTATCAACTCAAATTATAACAAAAAAATATACTCATCCATGTCATCTCCGATAAATAACTCTCGTATTTGAAATTGATGAATTCTTCGAATTGATGAACTATGAATTGTTGAAATCCGAAGAATCTTGAGCATCTAGCAAAATTTGAAATGACAAATCCTTCGATGTAAAAAATGGAAAGAAAGAAACAAAACCTTCCAAAATATAAATCTGAAAGGAAACAAAATTTTCAAAAATAAAAAAAGCAACGAAAGATGACAAATGAAAAAAAAGAATAATTTTTCAAAATAATAAACAACGAACGAAAAAAAAATATATTCCCTCAAAATAAAAATCCAAAAATTCAATGAAAATGAAAGAATAATATTCTTTCAAAATAAAAAAAGCAAAATGATAAAAAGGAAAATGATAATTGAAAAAACACATCTTGCTCTTTTCGCATATTTTAGTGAAACAAAATACAGCTATAGTTGGTACAAAAATAGTTTTAATTATAAATTATTGGAACAAATAATGTAAATCTGCCCAATTCTTTAAAATTATATAAACAGAAGCAGATGTTAAATAAATAGTCATCTCTGCAACGGATAATGGGCTTCTTTTTTCTGCACAACTATATGATGATGGTCTAAAGCAGGACATTCCTATTCCGTCCCGTGGCGTGCTGTATTGTAAAGAAAGAGAGATATAAGTGATTTTGAATGCATAACTTAAAACAAAGAAAATGGATCACAACTCACCAATGATGTAAAGAATGATTACTTGAAGGCGACACATTCTGGTTGTTGAAAGAATATTAATCTCTCATCGGGGAAGTTTGCGAAGTTTGTGACCCCCTTCCTCCGTTCTCAGCAATGTAGTTAAAGACGATTGTGACTCTGAAGAGCCACTTGAAAAAATGCAACTCCGAAGAGAGTTACTTGATAAAGGCAATCCGAAGTAGTTACTTGATCAGGACAACTCCGAAAGTTACTTATAAGGCAACTCCCGAAGAGTTACAGATAAGCGGCAACTCCGAAGGAGTTACTGATAAGGGCAACTCCGAAGAGTTACAGGGCAACTCAGAAGAGTTACTTGATAAGGGCAACTCCAAGAGTTACTAAGGGCAACTCAGAAGAGCTACTAAAGGCAACTACGAAGAGTTACTTAAGGGTAACTCAGAAGAGTTACTTGATAAGGGCAACTCCGAAGAGTTACTTGAGGCAACTCAGAAGAGTTACTTAAGGGTAACTCAGAAGAGTCATCAAGAGCAACTCAAGCAAAGAGCGTACTAAGGCAACTACGAAGAACTTGAATAAAGGCGACTCTGATGAGTTACTTAATAAGGACAATGTTAAAGTTCAACCTAGATAAATGAAATCAACAAAATACTTACAAGACGCGGACACTCACACGAACAAACCTACACACCATGAAGTTACTAAACAATCCTCTGAGTGTAATTTAAGCACTGCTAGCAACCAATGAAAACTGTTTAAGCAATAACATTCCAATAAAAGTGCCAGCTCAATTCCTATGAAGAATCCGTAAACCAATCTAGAAGTTATTGTAAAAATGTTGATTAGGATTTATGAACTTTCACCTTTTAATATTTCACGTAACTTAACTTGACTTGAGATATCGATGAAAAAAGGTAACTTTTCGTTACGGGATGGAAAACGTAACGAGTCACTGGTTGGAAAAAGGTAACTTGCGTTACTGACGCTAAAAGGTAACTTGAGTTACTGGATGGAAAAAGATAACTAAAATAGCTTTAGCAGCTTTTTATTATTGACAGCTCGGAAATGGAGTTAAATTTCCCTTCCCCCCAAAATTTGATATTTATTTAAAAAGCGTAGTTGGTTAACAGTTTTTAAACACTCGGGGGGCGGGGATGACTCCGTCCTTTTGGACGGGAGTCATAAAAACATGAAACGAGAGTGCTCTTTTCAATAAATTAATAATCGGAAATTAAATGAACAATGAGAAATATTCTGATTTGAAAAGTATAAAAATTATCAACTCAAATTATAACAAAAAAATATACTCATCCATGTCATCTCCGATATAATAACTCTCGTATTTGAAATTGATGAATTCTTCGAATTGCTGAACTATGAATTGTTGAAATCCGAAGAATCTTGAGCATCTAGCAAAATTTGAAATGACAAATCCTTCGATGTAAAAAATGGAAAGAAAACAAACAAAACCTTCCAAAATATAAATCTGAAAGGAAACAAAATTTTCAAAAATAAAAAAAGCAACGAAAGATGACAAATGAAAAAAAAGAAAACTAATTTTTCAAAATAATAAACAACGAACGAAAAAAAAATATATTCCTTCAAAATAAAAATCCAAAAATTCAATGAAAATGAAAGAATAATATTCTTTCAAAATAAAAAAAGCAAAATGATAAAAAGGAAAATGATATTTGAAAAAACACATCTTGCTCTTTTCGCATATTTTAGTGAAACAAAATACAGCTATAGTTGGTACAAAAATAGTTTTAATTATAAATTATTGGAACAAATAATGTAAATCTGCCCAATTCTTTAAAATTATATAAACAGAAGCAGATGTTAAATAAATAGTCATCTCTGCAACGGATAATGGGCTTCTTTTTTCTGCACAACTCTATGATGATGGTCTAAAGCAGGACATTCCTATTCCGTCCCGTGGCGTGCTGTATTGTAAAGAAAGAGAGATATAAGTGATTTTGAATAACCTAAAACAAAGAAAATGGATCACAACTCACCAATGATGTAAAGAATGATTACTTGAAGGCGACACATTCTGGTTGTTGAAAGAATATTAATCTCTCATCGGGGAAGTTTGCGAAGTTTGTGACCCCCTTCCTCCGTTCTCAGCAATGTAGTTAAAGACGATTGTGACTATGAAGAGCCACTTGAAAAATGCAACTCCGAAGAGTTACTTGATAAAGGCAACTCCGAAGAGTTACTTGATAAGGACAACTCCGAAGAGTTACTTGATAAGGGCAACTCCGAAGAGTTACATGATAAGGGCAACTCCGAAGAGTTACTTGATAAGGGCAACTCCGAAGAGTTACTAAGGGCAACTCAGAAGAGTTACTTGATAAGGGCAACTCCGAAGAGTTACTAAGGGCAACTCAGAAGAGCTACTAAGGGCAACTACGAAGAGTTACTTAAGGGTAACTCAGAAGAGTTACTTGATAAGGGCAACTCCGAAGAGTTACTAAGGGCAACTCAGAAGAGTTACTTAAGGGTAACTCAGAAGAGTCATCAAGAGCAACTCAGAAGAGTTACTAAGGGCAACTACGAAGAGTTACTTGATAAAGGCGACTCTGATGAGTTACTTAATAAGGACAATGGTAAAGTTCAACCTAGATAAATGAAATCAACAAAATACTTACAAGACCCGGACACTCACACGAACAAACCTACACACCATGAAGTTACCAACAATCCTCTGAGTGTAATTTAAGCACTGCTAGCAACCAATGAAAACTGTTTAAGCAATAACATTCCAATAAAAGTGCCAGCTCAATTCCTATGAAGAATCCGTAAACCAATCTAGAAGTTATGTACAAATGTTGATTAGGATTTATAAACTTTCACCCTTTAATATTTCACGTAACTTAACTTGACTTGAGATACCGATGAAAAAAGGTAACTTTTCGTTACGGGATGGAAAAAGTAACGAGTCACTGGTTGGAAAAAGGTAACTTGCGTTACTGACGCTAAAAGGTAACTTGAGTTACTGGATGGAAAAAGATAACTAAAATAGCTTTAGCAGCTTTTTATTATTGACAGCTCGGAAATGGAGCTAAATTTCCCTTTCCCCCAAAATTTGATATTTATTTAAAAAGCTTAGTTGGTTTACAGTTTTTAAACACTCGGGGGGCGGGGATGACTCCGTCCTTTTGGACCGGAGTCATAAAAACATGAAACGAGAGTGCTCTTTTTAATAAAAAATAATCGGAAGTTAACTGAACAATGAGAAATATTCCGATTTGAAAAGAATAAAAATTATCAACTCAAGTTATAACAAAAAAATATACTCATCCATGTCATCTCCGATATAATAACTCTCGTATTTGAAATTGATGAATTCTTCGAATTGATGAACTATGAATTGTTGAAATCCGAAGAATCTTGAGCATCTAGCAAAATTTGAAATGACAAATCCTTCGATGTAAAAAATGGAAAGAAAGAAACAAAACCTTCCAAAATATAAATCTGAAAGGAAACAAAATTTTCAAAAATAAAAAAAACAACGAAAGATGACAAATGAAAAAAAAGAATAATTTTTCAAAATAATAAACAACGAACGAAAAAAAAATATATTCCCTCAAAATAAAAATCCAAAAATTCAATGAAAATGAAAGAATAATATTCTTTCAAAATAAAAAAAGCAAAATGATAAAAAAGGAAAATGATAATTGAAAAAAGACATCTTGCTCTTTTCGCATATTTTAGTGAAACAAAATACAGCTATAGTTGGTACAAAAATAGTTTTAATTATAAATTATTGGAACAAATAATGTAAATCTGCCCAATTCTTTAAAATTATATAAACAGAAGCAGATGTTAAATAAATAGTCATCTCTGCAACGGATAATGGGCTTCTTTTTTCTGCACAACTATATGATGATGGTCTAAAGCAGGACATTCCTATTCCGTCCCGTGGCGTGCTGTATTGTAAAGAAAGAGAGATATAAGTGATTTTGAATGCATAACTTAAAACAAAGAAAATGGATCACAACTCACCAATGATGTAAAGAATGATTACTTGAAAGGCGACACATTGCTGCGTTGTTGAAGAATATAATCTCTCATCGGGAAGTTTGCGAAGTTTTGTGACACACACATACACACACATATAACTCAGCAATGTAGTAAAGACGATTGTGACTCTGAAGAGCCACTTGAAAAATGCAACTCCGAAGAGTTACATGATTTAAAGGCAACTCCGAAGTTACTTGATAAGGAGGACAACTCCGAAAGTTACTTGATAAGGGCACCTCCGAAGAGTTAACATAAGAGGGCAACTCCGAATGAGTACTTGATAAGGCAACTCCGAAGAGTTACTAAGGGCAACTCAGAAGAGTTACTTGATTAAGGGCAACTCCGAAGAGTTACTAAGGGCAACTCAGAAGAGCTACTAAGGGCAAACTACGAAGAGTTACTTAAGGGGTGAGACTCAGAAGGGTACTTGATATAAGGTCAACTGCCCGAGAGTACTAGGGGCGGAGCGGCGAGTGTGAAGAGCTCTAAGGGTAACTCAGGAGAGAGCATTCGAAAGGCAACTCAAAGAGCTACGTAAGGCAACTGACGAAGAGTTACTATAAAGGCGACTCTGATGAGTTACTTAATAAGGACAATGGTAAAGTTCAACCTAGATAAATGAAATCAACAAAATACTTACAAGACCCGGACACTCACACGAACAAACCTACACACCATGAAGTTACTAAACAATCCTCTGAGTGTAATTTAAGCACTGCTAGCAACCAATGAAAACTGTTTAAGCAATAACATTCCAATAAAAGTGCCAGCTCAATTCCTATGAAGAATCCGTAAACCAATCTAGAAGTTATGTAAAAATGTTGATTAGGATTTATGAACTTTCACCTTTTAATATTTCACGTAACTTAACTTGACTTGAGATATCGATGAAAAAAGGTAACTTTTCGTTACGGGATGGAAAACGTAACGAGTCACTGGTTGGAAAAAGGTAACTTGCGTTACTGACGCTAAAAGGTAACTTGAGTTACTGGATGGAAAAAGATAACTAAAATAGCTTTAGCAGCTTTTTATTATTGACAGCTCGGAAATGGAGCTAAATTTCCCTTTCCCCAAAACTTTGATATTTATTTAAAAACCTTAGTTGGTTTACAGTTTTTAAACACTCGGGGGGCGGGGATGACTCCGTCCTTTTGGACGGGAGTCATAAAAACATGAAACGAGAGTGCTCTTTTCAATAAATTAATAATCGGAAATTAAATGAACAATGAGAAATATTCTGATTTGAAAAGTATAAAAATTATCAACTCAAATTATAACAAAAAGTATACTCATCCATGTCATCTCCGATATAATAACTCTCGTATTTGAAATTGATGAATTCTTCGAATTGATGACTTTAGCAAAGCCCAGGTGTTTTCAATGTTTTGGTGTATGAAAATATTTTCCCCAGTGGTTTGGGACAAGGCCTTTTTTTTTTTTTTTTTTTTTTTAGCCTAAAGATACAAAAAGGGTAGACCGCAGATGATGGCTAGATTCGGTCTCTCGGGCCGTACCGGGGAACTTACAGAGGGACTCCAAAGACCGGCTCTTGGTATCTGTGGTGCGAGGGCATCGTCCACCTCTTGCCGCTTCCCCGTCGGCTCGAACCCTTCTACTGCCCGTGTAATAAC
>JABUQX010133133.1:37500-40000 GCA_015478945.1 Trachelipus rathkii | reverse complement strand
AGGAGGATTTGAGATTTGCACAAGGACATGAACCATTCTTTAGAATTCAGATCGTTTGAAATTCTGTTATCACACGATAGATTATAACTATCTATCTTAATTATTATTATTATTATTATTATATTATTATTATTATTATTAGTATTTTATTTTATTTATTATTATTATTGTTATTAATTATAGATTTCAACCTTTATTCTTCTTTACCCCTCATTATGCACCACTACTTGCAGTCTCTATAATTAGTGACAGCAACTGCTCTTAATCATATTGCAAATTGAAAGACATTGTTTTGAAAGATTGGTTGACCAAATATCGATGAAAAAATTCAGGAGTTTGGAAGTTTCAAAACCAAAAACTTATGCTTCTCTAATGAAGGAAATTGGGAATGTTAAAAAAAAATAAAAATATTAAATGAAATAAATATATAAAAATAAATGATAAAATCAAAAAAATATAAGCAATTGCCGATTTTTTTTTCTTGATTGAATTTTACATACCATTTGAGGGGAATTTCTTGAGGCATTAGGATCCATTACTTATAGCTACATACATACATAACAACATGACATAACATACATTACTTTATACATACAGTCGTTACGCATAAAGTTGATTCCACAATTTCTTACGGTATCTATTAAAACAACAACATTGTAAATCATATTGGATCTTTAGAGTTCTCATTTTGATTGTTAAGGATTTTAGCATCTATCACACTTACAACATGCACTCAGAAAGATATTATCGAACTCAGAAAAGGCTCCAGAACATTGCTTTCTCATTCTAAGGATTTAGGAAGACCAACAGAACTTGGCTTATCGATGAGTGTTCAAGTTGATTCATTCAATTGAAACAAATATAAATGGCAGGAAGTTTATTTCAACATTTTTGTTGAGAGAGCAAGAATTATTTTTATTATATTTTTTATTCCCTTTTATTCAAGTAAGATATTATATATATATTAATATTATATATTTATATATATATTATATATATATATAATATATAGTATATATATTTATATATATATATATCATATATATATATTAGAATGTATAATATATATATATACTATTTAAATTAATATTTAAAAAAAAGTTTCTGGATACGCGAAGTATATATATAGGTATATATAATATTATATAATAATATATATTTAGTATATAATATATATATAAGAGGGGAAAAAAAGATATATATATATATATATATATAGATATTATTATATATAGTATATATTTATATTATAGATTATATATTATATATATTATATGTATTTCATAAACAGCAAAAATTTCTTCAATTAGAATCCAAAACTACGAATAGCTACAGGGAAAGGAATACATTTCTGAATGCTGGTCAAATGGAGTTAAACGAAAATTAAAAAATAAAAAAAAAAAAAAAAAAAAAAAAAAAAAAAAAAAAAAAAAACTCAAAACTAAAAAAAATAATAAATAAATAAAATAAATATTGGCTATTTTTCTTTTAGGAGCAGATATATATAATATATAATAGTATATATTATATGATATATATTATATATATATATATATATATGTTAATTATTATATATATATATATATATAATATATATATATATATATATATTATGTATATATTATATAGTATATTATATATATTATTAATATATAATAATATATAGAATAATATTATTTGTAAAGGTATTGACATGGAATGTAGGGGCTCGAGCCGGGACGGGGAACACGAGGGGCGGACGTTTCCTTACCCGTTAGGGGGAGGGGCGGAGGACCCCCGCGACACCCAATACCAAAGAGCGGGGGTCCGGACCTCTCCCCGGAGGGGGGGAATTAGTCCGACCCCGTAGTGCCCGGAAGGCCGAGAGACCCCGCTCCTGCCATCGGTGCGGTAACCCTTGTGGGTATTTCTTTAGTAAAAAAAAAAAGGCAAAATTTAATATGTAGTTTTTGAGATTTTTTTTTTTTTTTTGGTTTTTACAATTTCGCACTAAGATTGGACCAGCATTCCAGCAATGGATTCCTTTTCCCTGAGCTATTGTAGTTTTTGAGATATGAGATAATAAGATATAAGAAATTTTTGCTGTTAATGAAATACATCTTTCCCTATATATATAGATATATATTACTTAGTATATTATATAGTATATATATATATATAGTTATTATATATAATATAATTATATTATTAATATATATATAATATATATATATATATATATATATATATATATATATATATTTATCATATATATTAATTTATATATTTATATATCATAATATATAATATATATATATATTATATATTATATATATATATATATATAGTATATAATATATATATATAATATATATATTATATATTTATATACTATAATAATATATATATATAATATATAATAAGTTTTTTTCTCTCAACTACCTTTACTAAATTTTTATTTAACTAATAAAGTTTTTTTTTTTTAATCTCTTTTAAGTCATTAGGTGTTGAATAACAAGAA
>JABUQX010133133.1:25000-32500 GCA_015478945.1 Trachelipus rathkii | reverse complement strand
CTAATAAATGTGGAAAAGAGCCATTGTTGAAACATATCGAGATAGGCGACCTCTTAGTTCGGTCTGCTTGCAAAAAGAAAGTCCGTTTAGACCTGTGCGTCGGGAATTCATGGCGCACAGAAAAAGTTACACCTTTGGGGAATCACGTTCGTGTTCTACAAGTCATGCGGAATATTTCGACCCAGATACGACACATTATGGCATTCACCTTACCCCTGAGATAAAGGTGGACTCATCGCTAAACACCTACAGATCTAGAAGGTCAATCGTCTCGCCTAACAGCCACAGGCAAAGGTAAACCGTTGAGCATAGTCGTCGGGCTTTAAAGCATGATACAAACTGCAACCGCAATGCACGCATCGTGTAAAACGTTTCCTTAAACACCTTCCACCCTTCGTTTTTGGCACCTTCAGTTCCTGACTTGCTCTCCGAACGGATTTCTTAGGAATATGAAGGAACGAGGCCCTGATACGGTCCACATGCTGTACAGTCACTTTGGCCCGTTCCTGTACTTTTGCCTTTTACAAAGACAATCCATTAGTTGCCAAAGTTCCTATTACCATCGGCGAATGTTTGCCACATGGAGGATTCACATTTTAACCGTAAACGCTACGCACGTTGAATCGTAAATTTAACAGATTCACCACTTAGCAATTGTAAAACACAGAAAACTTTACGCCAGGATCGCCTATTTGTCAGTGTTAGTGGCGCAGCACTAGAAAAAACTACATATGAATGCACGCATGGCGCGTATGTTGACCTATCAGGAACTCGTTCTGGCGGAAGTGCATATTCGAAACTATGCAACTTACTCTTCACTTTGATGTTATGATATGATGGGATATTTATTATTATTGCTGTTTAATAAAGCATTTGAAATGGGACATTTCTTTACGGACACCCGGTATGGTATTAATTAATAAGGTATTTACGCTTTTGGAAGTAGTTTTCGGCAAGCGGGCAAAAGCATCTTGCTAAAGGTCAAAGCCCTAATTAATTTGTTGATAAGCTTAATATCATTATTATATTGTTAGGGATATTATATAATAAAAGAAAACTTAACAATAATTATTACTATAATTCTAACATTATTTTGAAGCCGGGTTAACGCTTACGATTAACTTAACTCGCTACATTCTTTACGAATAAACGCTTTAATAGATTAACGTCGATTAATATTTTTGTGGTTAACGAATTAAAAATTAACGACGTAATTAACTTTCTCATTACGGTGCCACCTTTGTGTATATATATATATATATATTATATATATTAATATATATATATATATATATATATAAATATATATATATATTTATATATTAATATATAATATATATATAGAGAGGAGAGAGAGAGAGAGAGTGGATCATGTAAGAGAATTCTGTAATTTGTTGACTACTTTAGCTATTATAATATAATATATAATATATTATATATATATATATATATATATATATATAGTATATATATAATTATATATATATTATTATAATATTTAATAGAGAGAGAGAAGAGAGAGAGAGAGAGAGAGAGGAGATGAGAATCATGAAAGGAGAATTATATTTTACTAACTATTAGCTTCTAGATACAACATAACATTAAACACATATAATTATAAAATTTATAATCACTTTATATTTGATAAAAAGAAAATCGATTTTCCTCACTTATCCCTGATAGCTAATAGGTGTTAGTTGTGGGATAGTCTCTAAATATTATTAGCAACGTCTTAAAATAAGTCTCGTGTTGAAGTATCACGTGATATTCTTAAGAGTTCCACTTTCTAACGCTTTGTTTTTAATTATTCAGACCAAATATAGAACATGCTTATCTGTTTGTCCTTGTTCATTAAAATGTGTTAGTAATTTACTTAATTAACTAATGTTGGCTGAGCAACTGGAAAATTGCCCACCTCACCGCACCAAGAGACGTTCACCACCACCCTACCGTATCATTAGTCATTTTGTTTTTTGCACCTCACCCTAATTAAGTGTCGGATTTTCCGATACACAAAATTTGTAAATGTGTAAATCAAAAGGAGAGGAAATTAGAATGAAGAAAGGGTGTATCAGATTTTACCAGTGTAGTTTATGGAGGAGTGAACATAGTTATTGAGTCATGTGTCATTGAGAAGAACAACGGAATGATAAGGCAGTGTGGAAAGACAAGTCACGTGGTCTCTTCCCAAAGGAGGGGTTATGCGAATTTGTATATGCAGTAATCGTTATGCTGGCTATAATATAATATACCATAAATATAATATAATATAATATAATATAATAATAACCCCAAAGAGAGTGATGAAACAGTTCGAAGCCTTGAGAGACAGATTGGAGAGAGTCAGTTTGAGTGGGTGGGATAACTGCTGAGGTGAAAATCTCTAGACTCTACTCTCTAGACTCTAATCTGATGAGACGAAAAGCTCTAGCTAGACTCTAGTCTTTCAATAAGATCTGCGTGAATGAAACCATCCCAGATATGTGATAAGTTCTCAATTTAAGGACGAATCTCGGAGCTTTACAGTGAAGAATTTTTTTTTCTGAAGGTTCTGAGAATAGTTTGAGTTGTGTAAAAAAATACATCGAGTATTGAGTGAGTTTTGGGGCATTGAAAACAAACATTTTTTTTTCTTTTTTTGTCTCAGGGAACGCCGATGGCTTAGTGGATAAAGCTCCCGGTCATTGTTACTCAGCGACGCGGAGTCCAGTGTTCGAATCCCGCTGATGGAGAGTAAAATCTCCTTTGACTCATTGGTTAAGGTATTACATACTAATGATATAATTTACACTTACACGCGAATTCGCAATGCATTTATATAAATTCGACATCCGTTAATACACTTTGTTCGCATGTTTCAACCAGATATCAGCAATCTCACTCGCTTGTGAGTTAATGAAACCTGACTCTAATACATCAATTCCTCACACCTTGAATGAATAAGCATAAAGCTCAAACCACGATAATATGCTCAAACTTAGTTTTAAAAATGATGTTTAAGTTTGATGAGATTGATATGCGAGTCTCTCTCTCTCTCTCTCTCTCTCTCTCTCTCTCTCTCTCTCTCTCTCTCTCTCTCTCTCTCTCTCTCTCTCTCTCTCTCTCTCTCTCTCTCTCTCTCTCTCTCTCTCTCTCTCTCTCTCTCTCTCTCTCTTCCAATGCAATTGTTATGATTTTCATTTTAAACTTTGATTATTCGGATTTTTATTTACCTCTGTCTCATCAATCAATTAAATGTTATTTGCATTTTATCTCTGGTGAGAAGATGGAAATAAAACTTTTTCCTTTTCTTGTCAAGGTTTGCCATGTTATCAAAACCTATGTTCATTGATCATGTTAAGTCTTCATTGATCATAAAAAGTGTTCATTGATCATACTCAATTACAATATCTGTAGGATTATATCTACCTTCACCCATGGTTACGGAGCACGGGGAGTAAGGTTTTTGGTTGGAGCAGAAGTCAATATATATATATATATATATATATATATATATATATATATATATATATATATATATATATATATATATATATATATATATATATATATATATATATATATATATATATATAATAAAGTGGATTTACCTGAACCGGTAAATTTTTAAATTGCTGAACCGCAGTTGGAACGTTATTCAGAGCCGGCAAAAAAGATTTACTGTCTCTGCAGGACTGCCTTCAACATGCAATTACATGCAACTCTATATTGTTCATTATTCAATTTTTTAATATATGATTGAATACTAGTGAGGGGAAATATGTGAAATTAAAAAAAAAAAAATAAAAAAAATAACGTAATTTTAATAAAGACATAAAAATTAATTTTTAAAGAGGTTAAAATCCACTAACCCCTTTTTTTCTATACATTATGAATGAATAGAATCATGGTATAGGTATGTTTCATGGCAAATCATCAGATATCATCAGCTATAATACCAGCAACCTTATTTATTGTTTCAACAAATTGTCCTTAAAAATATTCAGCGAAAAAAAAACAATTATTAAAAATAAAAATAAAAAATTGTATGATAAATATTTCATTTCAATTAATTTTTAAATTTTATAAAAATATTCATATATCTTTATTTAATACCTATTATCTACAATTGCATAAAGGTGACTATATATATATATATATATTATATATATATATATATATATATATATATATATATATATATATATATATATATATATATATATATATATATATATATATATATATATATATATATATTCGCCCAGTTCAAGGGCGATAGGACTAGATTTCCTGCCCTTTACTTGGTTTTATGCTTGAAACTCCTGGACCAGTATCGAAACTTTTATGCCTAGAAATAAGATTTTCTGGAGAGCTCTGGAGAACGATTTGAGGCCAAATGAAAGAAGATGCTAGTTCCATTGAAAGGGTGAAACCTACCTGAGTGTATAACTCAATGACAGCATCGAAAACCATTGAGCTGAGAAAGAGTTTTCTATAGTGCTCCAGGATCAAGTAGAGTTTCGAGGCCAAAGGAGAAGATGCTGGGCCCAACTGAGGCGAAAGTCCTACCAGAGAGATGGTGTAGAATGTGTAGAATATATATATATATATATATATATATATATATATATATATATATATATATATATATATATATATATATATATATATATATATATATATATATATATATATATATATATATATTTTTTTTTTTTTTCTTTAAAAAACTACAATGCTCTTTATACCTAAATGTTAAAGATATATTTGTAAATTTATATATATATATATATATATATATATATAGGCTATATATATATATATATATATATATATATATATATATATATATATATATATATATATATATATATATATATATATATATATATATATGGATATGTATGCACAAATATCTAGAGATATATGCAGTAAACGCCATTTTTTTCCAATTTTAGAAATTGCAAAAAAAAACGTTTTATAAATTTAAAGAACTTTTTAATTTTAATGTCAATTTATTTTAAATTTAAAGAAGTTTTTAATTTTAATGTCAATTTATTTTAAATTTTGCTTTTGTTTATAGAATTGAAAAAAAAAAAAAATAAATAAATAATTTTTTCCTATATTCGAAACCTGACTATTTTCATACACGAAAGTTGCTGTTGTGTACGACTAGCCTTAAGCTTAAATTCATTTTCCTTCCAAATAATAATAATAATAATAATAATAATAATAATAATAATAATAATAATAATAATAATAATAATAATAATAATAATAATAATAATAATAACTGCTTTTATGAAACTTCCATTTTGTAACAACGTTTCAACAATTTTAAACATTTGTTTAAGAATTAATAATCCTCGGCTATTTTGATCATTGTCTATATAAGTAATTTTAATAAATATATTTTTTTAAATAATTAAAATTAGAATGAAACCGGTTAGAAAATTAATTGAAATCAGGAATATCCATAAAGAACGTAGTTATGCTCTGTTAAGGTTATAAGTTATAAAAATAAAAATAGTTTGAGATTTTAAAGAGTGTAACTTGAACATTAACATAAATAGGAAATACATCAAAAGAGATGTAGATGGTAATCATATGCAATTCTTCTTCTTCTTCTTCTTCTTCTTTTTTTTCCTTTTCTTCTTCTTCTTCTTCTTCTTCTTCTTCTTCTTCTTCTTCTTCTTCTTTCTTCTTCTTCTTTCTTCTTTCTTCACCACCTCTTCTTTCTTTTTCTTCTTCTTCTTCTTCTTCTTCTTTTCTTCTTTTCTTCTTTTCTTCTTTTCTTCTTCTTCTTCTTCTTCTTCTTCTTCTTCTTCTTCTTCTTCTTCTTCTTCTTCTTCTTCTTCTTCTTCTTCTTCTTCTTCTCTTTTTTCTTTCTTCTTCTTTTTTCTTCTTCTTCTTCTTCTTCTTCTTCTTCTTCTTCTTCTTCTTCTTCTTTTATAAATAAATAAATAAATATATATATATATATATATATATATATATATATATATATATATATATATATATCTATATATATATATATATATAGATAAATAAATAAATATATATATATATATATATATATATATATATACAGTAAATTGTCACTTAAATCGTGCTTTTATTTGTATTTTTCAACATAACATAACATCCAAAAGGGTAAGAGTTCAAACCCACTCTGGACTTTTGATATATATATATATATATATATATATATATATATATATATATATATATATATATATATATATATATATATATATATATATATATATATATATATATATATATATATATATATATATATATATATATATATATATATATATATGAAGTAATTTCAAAATACCGTTACCCAAGAATGAGGTGTCAAATAAAATAAAATATATAAGCAATTCAATTTAATATATATGCGATATAATCTTCTACAATATTAAAACAAAAATACAACGTCATTCAAAATGACCGCCTTTTGTATTAACACAAGCCTTAAATAAGTCTTTTGTGCCAGTCGTCTATTGCAGCAAGTACTGATTACCATCGAAAATTCATTTCACCAGCTAGAGCTCGCTTTAAAGAATAAATATTTGTGTTCTTCGGAATTCAATCTGAATTCCTTTAATGTTTTCAACATGGAAATATAGTGTATGCGAACCGTCAGAAAATTTGAAATATTATCACTGAGTCAAGCTTCAATAGACTCTGCTTTATATGCCGTGCTGACGTTGTTAAGGATCTGACCTAATGGTTTTACCACACCTTCCATAACGTTGCTGTGGTACATGGTTGCATTTTTCAAAAAAAAATAATGTCTGTGACAACATCGTAACTCACTCAGATTTTGAATTTTTCGGTGGCGATCGTGCTCGTACACTGGCAAAAGGCGTTTAGACTTTTTTCTTTCCCACCTTCTTTGAGCATATCCACGAGTAAACAACTGTGCGTCGTTTGTAAGTCTTTAACCTTAAGTTTTCTCTTAAAGCCTGCGTCTGTGCTCATCTGTAATTTATATTAGTTGTTGACTTCTGAGGTGTAACACCCTCCTTGAATAGGGCTCTGCCCGTGAGTGGTGGTGACAACTGTAAAAAAAAAAAAAAGTCTTAACCTTAAAGTTTTCTGACTTTGCAGATATTGAATTTATGTATCTGTATAATGCTGATATGATGTTTGTTTACCAAGAGTTTTTTATTTAATTTGTGACTTACAACTTTGACAGTCTGGCACTGTCTGAACATATTGTGGTCTACCATGAACTATGGTGATCTTTCAGATTACTAGTGTTCATATAACTTTAACGACACACAAATATACGGCTGATACCTGCTGTTACAGTCTTGAAATGGTATCTTCCTATACCATACTTAAGTAATGAACTAACGAACATAGATTTGCTTTATCGCCAATAATTCCACTCTCTACCATTTTTTAATACTACTGTCTTAATAATTTCTTAAGGCTTCGTTAATCCTACCTTTAAATTCCTTTTCATCGTTCCATCCTAATATTATGTAAATTAAAATAGCT
>JABUQX010133133.1:17500-20000 GCA_015478945.1 Trachelipus rathkii | reverse complement strand
CCAATGAGCTTGGGCCATCAATCTGGATTTCAAGAAAAGTGAATGAAGCGAAGTGTCTTCATTGTATACTCGTACTTCATTAATATGTTTTGTCGCTTAAAACTTTCCCATCTCATTTGAAATTTGTACCTGATGACTGTGTACATAATTAATAACTCCCAAGTCATGTGCCCTAAATGAATTACTGTTTCATCTACTATGTTAAATATATCAAGAGTTTGAAAATGTGGTGAAGAAGTGTTACTTTTACACTGGGGTTCGTTTGATACGCTAAAACCCCATATCAAGTTTAGAGTTTGCATTAAATGAAGACCTCTTGGAATTCATCAAACGTGACAAGACAAAGTCGCTTGTGTTCATCAAGAAATTAGCAGCCAGTCGGTAACTTCAGAAACTGGCCTACCTGAATAAAATATTCTTTTGTCCAAACCCGTTAAAATTATTCCTCCAAGGCTATCCTGGAGATTTGGGAGGGAAGGTCGGAATATGGAAATCTTAGCATGTTTGAGCACTTTAGTGAGACTAGAGCTCGGCAGCTTGCACAAGCAGAAATGTGTTCTCTACGGAATGAGTTGCAGTTTTATTTCCCCGAACTGAGTGCGTTGTAATCAAAATGATTGAGATCCACATTTTGTGAATGTGCACCTTCTCCCACATGGCATGTAGGAAGAATTCCAAAAGTTAGTGAACGAGTCAGTTTGAAAAGATGCATTTGAAACATTTTCCATGACCAAGTTCTGCTCACATATAATGGTGATTGTCCTGTAGCTGATATTGTTCGAAATCTTTGATGATGTTCCCTATTATTCATCTGTGTGAACAAGGATTTTCAACGCTGTAGAACACAAAAACTAAACAGTGAACATTACTCAATTTGGAGCATAACCTTCTAGTATGTCTTTTTAACACTGCTTCTTGAATTGAGAAACTAGATAGCATAAAATCATAAAATATGCATATACTTCACATTAAAGTTTAATAATGTTGGTTTAAAGTTTAGTCCCTGCATGTGTACTATCATAATACTTACTTGTTGCTTGTAATGTTACTGTTTAACTATTGAATACAGTCATTACATTTTCAGCTAATATTCATTTATGCTGTTATTTTGTATTAATTGATCTTGACATATTACTATTCTGTATTTGTTTCATGCTAAAGTGAGTACGGGACGATGTTCTGATAACTCAGATGGTAATTAACGGGAAAAAGTTTGAGAACAGATGTTTCAGGAAATTTGTGAACATCTTATCAGGTCCTTTTACCTTAGTCGATTACGAAAGGGGTTTGTGTTTGTCTTTGGATTTTATCGTTAATTTTGGGATAATTCTGTTGATTGGTGAGTTTTAAACATATCTGCAAAATGTTTGTTTAGATAGACAGTTGCTGAACTGCATTTGAGAGAGAACTTTGAAAGTAACCGTTAAAGTTACTCTTTATATCTGTTGGGGATTTGTTGCCTTTTGTAATGTCCTTTTGGAATGTTTTTGTTTGAAACAAATGTTATTGACTAGGCATTTTATTGTAGTGTCTAGGTCTTGGGGATTTGTCTTGAGTATTATTTGCATTTTAGTTTCTTTATAGTCTATGAATTAGGGCTATAGTGCTTTCTTGTAATTCGTAGGTCTATATAGTTTTTTTTACTGTGTAGTTGGTATTGTTCTTGTTTATATTTTTATTGAAATGAGGTTAGGGAAGTGTTAGAATGAAGTTCTTTTTGGTGATATTTTTTAATGTGTTAAATTCAGTGTCCCGCTACGGTATGGTTTTAAATATATAGATGTGATAAGGTGCGGTGCGGTGCGGTGTGTTGCTAAAAACTTCATTTCTTATCCAACCCTACTTCAAAGTTTACCACCTCTGGTGTCTTATGCATGATCTATCTATAACACCCATGGTTTTTATTTTAATTTCCACTCTATTGAGCATCACTTTTCTACCTTTGTGATCTAGACCTGACCCTTGGGATCTGGGCCTCACCCTTAGGATCTAGACCTTACCCTTGGGATCTAGACATCACCCCTTGTTTCTAACCCAAACTCGGGTAAGTACATTTGAGTGTTCTGACAGCAAGCTATTTTTCTCTCCCTTCTTAATATCTCTTTTCTCATTTATCATTTAAAGGAAGATGTGCATATGTTGGCTGCGGCGTTCTCTGTTTTCGTGTTAATGATTTAGAGCAGGGGTTCTCCAAACTACGGCCCGCGGGCCAAAAACCGGCCCTCAGTAGAATGCACTGGTTTTTATCTTTAAGACACTTTAATTAAATTAAACACTCACAATTAAACAAACTGTAAGAAACTATAGTCACAAAACAAACTAGTCGCACCGTATTTCGCTTTTCAGATCGCACTTGTCGCTACGAATTCAAACTTTGGTATGATGACCTACCTAGTAGGTCTTGGCCCTTGGGACTTAGTGGAGGGGTCACTGTAGCCCTTAGGTTAAAAAGATTTTGGAGACCCCATTTTAAATGAATGAGTCACAGGAGATTTTATTC
>JABUQX010133133.1:0-10000 GCA_015478945.1 Trachelipus rathkii | reverse complement strand
GAAATCGGTGTCACATGACTTAGTAATTTGTCTCAAAATCAGAAACCAGAAAAAAGAAATTGAAGTTCAATTATCTTACAACTAATTTACGTCCTGTTGAAAATTAAATAGAATGCAACTACAGCGAAAATCTGTATTAGACAGCAGTAGCTTAAAACTTTAAATATATATATATATATATATATATATATATATATATATATATATATATATATATATATATATATATATATATATATATATATAATTATATATATATATATATATATATATATATATATATATATATATATATATATAAATGCTAATTCAAAATGGGATGTGCTAATTTCGTCAATTTTCACCAAAAATTAAATAAATATTATTCTTGGATCATGATTAGGGGTTGGCCGGCGCACCAGGTGCGGTGCGTGGTGAGCATTTTGGTGCGGTGCTGTGGGCCATACAAATCCAGTGTACCGATGCGGTGCGGCAAAAATGACTTTTGGTGCGGTGCTTTGCGTGGTGCGGTGCGCAAAATTTCGTTGCTTGGCCAACCCTAGTCATGATTGGACACCCCAATGGGACACGTTAATTAAATAAATACTTTGATTTAAATAAAATATGAGTATAACAAAACTTTAATTGCATCACTGCAAGCTTTAGCAAAGTTAAAATAATTTAACACAAACCTCCTCAACTTGGACAGAAAACTAACTAGACCCCCCCCCGAGGGGGGGAATCTCGAAACACATTTAATTTCAATAGTCGGAGAATAACACTTTTTGGTAAATCACAAATTTTATACATTTTTTCAATACCAACTTTAATTACAATTAATTTAATTAATTAATTAATTAATTTAATTACAAATTAATTACAAAGAAAGAATTACAATACAAGTTCTAATAACAGTAACTAACCATTTTGGATAAAATTTCATTAACTCAGAAAATATGTTTTTAATTAAAAAGTAATTAAAATAAACTAAACAATTTCTTCATAATAATACTAATAAATAAATAATACATAATAAATACATAATACATAATAAATAAGGAATAAATTATACTTTAAATTTTATATTTCAACACAATAAAATAATTATAATAATTTCAGGGAGTAAGTGTATATAAGAAACTTATAAAGGATGGTGCGTTCCATGAAAATGCGGATCTACATCCGACTGTATAGGGAAATTTTTAGAAATCTGACGTTAAACATATATATATATATATATATATATATATATATATATATATAATATATATATATATATATAGTATATATATATATATATATATATATATATATATATATATATATATATATATATATAAATATAGAAATAAAAATTTGTTTAACGTCAGATTTTAAAAAATTCCCTGCAGTCGGATATATATATATATATATATATATATATATATATATATATATATATATATATATATATATATATATATATATATATATATATATATATATATATATATATATATATATATATATATATAGATATATATATATATATATATATATATATATATATTATCTAATTCAAACAATTATTTAATTAATTTAATCAAAATTAAAAAAAAACAGGTGGGAAAAAATATGATTAAAAGAACGCAGCAAAAATAAGATTTAATTAAAAGGCTTTGGCGGCAATTATCATAAATATTATTGGAACCGACTAAAATACGAATATGTTTTAATAAATAATTTATCCCAAAACTCTAAAGTAATGATCAGATATTGCTAAAACAATAACAGGCAATAATTTGCCTACAAATAAATAAATAAATAAGGTATTAATGTATAATGCATTCAAAAAAGTTTTCGGCCAAAATTTTATTTTTTATTATTATTATTATTATTACATCACGTGACTATTCCAGATTCGCTGCAGCGAAAATTAGTACCAAATGGTCGACATTTGTAAAAAAAAAAAAAAGAAAATCTAGTTATTTAGACTTTCTCTAACGAATCCAACAAAACGTAACCTAACCTAACCTAACCTAACCTAAGCTAAAATAACCTAAGATAACCTAACCTTAGCTAACCTAACCTAACCTAACCTTAGCTAACCTAACCTAACCTAACCTTAGCTAACCTAACCTAACCTAACCTTAGCTAACCTAACCTAACTAACCTAATCTAACCTAACCTAATCTAATGTCTGCGGCGGGCTGTAAGGGAAAAATTTTTTGATGTCGTGTTGACCATTTTCCCTGTCGACAATTTGTCCTAGTCCCCCAAAATTAAAAACTAGAAATTTTAGGATGTAAATCCCGCTGCAGCGGTTTAATAGATTGCTAAATCCAGATTTAAAGAACTTGAAGAATCTTCAAGATCTTTTACAGTCGACTATAAATAAGGAAAGTTACAGACATTAATTGTTTACAATAAGCATTTATAGCCACAGCGATTGAGTCAGAGCCTGAGCCGAAATATTTTTTGGGAATGGAGCCGGAGCCGGAGCCGAAGTTTTTTTTGAGAGTCGAGCCGGAGTACAAAAAAAAAATATTTATTGCAAAATAAAGGGATTTGGTGCCAGTGCCGGTGTCGATGCCAAGAAATGTTAAAATTGTGAAGCCAGTTACTTATTTTAAAATGATGGAGACGGACCCTTGTTTATAACCCTGAAATATATAATTATATGAAAACAATCTTGCCAATATATTTCAGTATAAAATGTGGAATAAACGTATTAGAGAGTTGTGTGATGTGAAGAAAGGGGTAAATGAGAGAATAAATGAAAGTACGTTGAGATGGTTTGGTCATGTGAGTAGTAGGAGATGGATTCCGCACGAAAATGACCGCGACCTTTTTTTACCTTTTCTGACCGCGACCTTTTTTTGCTCGAATTTTTACCTGACCTGACCTTTTTGGCCTTTTACCTTTTGGGCCTTGACCTTTTTCGACCAACCTTTGGTCTTCCAGGGGTCACCTTTTTGGCCCACGGTATTTTTTGGCAACCCTAATTTTTTGGCAACCCTAATTTTTTGGCAACCCTGATTTTTGGCAACCCTTCGAAGAAGGGTTGCGCCAAACGGTTGCGTAAGCAACCGTTGTACGTATTGCCCCCTATTTTACGCCCCCTAATTTTTTTCGACCATGGGGTCAATTCTTGCCCACGGTAATTTTTGGATATTCCATTAGGGGCTTAGCCCTATTTTGATGTCTTAACCTTTTTTTGTCTTTCCCCTTTGCTCCAAAGCTTACCAGATACCATGAGTCAATTTTGACCCACGTTAATTTTTTTTTGTCCTTCATGGGTCAATTTGACCCACGGTAAATTTTTTGTCCTTCCTTTAGGGGCTTAGCCCTTTTGATGTCTTAACCTTGTTTGACCATGATATTTAGGGCCTTGACCTTGCCAGATACCATGGGTCATTTTATGCCCACCCACTTTTTTGCCCACTCGTGGCCCACCCGTCACATATTTCGTTCCTAACTTGAACGCATGTATGGATCTATCCTAACTTGAACACACACACACACACACACACACACACACACACACACACACACACACACACACACACACACACACATATACACACATTCACTCATGACACTTATACACACATTCACTATGACACACATACACATTCAATGACACACTGTCACTCACATTTACTTATTTGCACTTACATTTACACTTATACACACGTACAAACACACGACCAACCCTTTGGTCTTCCATGGGTCAATTTTGGCCCACCGTAATTTTAGGCCATCCCTAATTTTTCGGCAGCCCTAATTTTTCGCCCAACCTTTTGTATTCTACGGTACAATTTTGATGCCTCAGCATTATTGATGCCCCAACTTTGATGCCTCAACTTTAATGGCTCCCAATCACCGTAAGAAGTATCTAGTGATGTTCTATTAGTGTTCTATGAGTATTAGATGAGTGCCAGGTGAGTGCCAAGTGAGTGCCAATGAGTGCCAAGTGAGTGCCAATGAGTGCCAAGTGAGTGTCACATAGTGCCAAGTGAGTGCCACATAGTGCCAACTGAGTGCCACTTTTTTCAAGCCTTTTCTAGCCTCCCCTGAGCCTAGAATAGCCCTAATATGGGTGTCTACCCCTAGGTAATAAGGTATGAGGAATCGATTGGTGTATATTACAATCTGCTAGAATGCTTCCTACTATGAGTTAGTATTTTTATAACACTTATAACACGATAGAATATATATCTAAAGAGTTACACAGTTGAGACAGTGACCGCAAACGTTTCCGAGTCCGAGTCCGCGTCCGCAGGTGAACACCGTCGCGAAACCGCCGCGTGCGCCCGCAGGCGCAATATTTCCGCGTAACCGCCGCCGCGTGCGTC
Source organism: Trachelipus rathkii (assembly GCA_015478945.1). Taxonomy (NCBI): domain Eukaryota; kingdom Metazoa; phylum Arthropoda; class Malacostraca; order Isopoda; family Trachelipodidae; genus Trachelipus; species Trachelipus rathkii. The sequence goes on along the minus strand of JABUQX010133133.1, from coordinate 5,684 downwards.
CGCAGACGCAAAATTCCCGCGTGAACGAAAAATATGATATCAATGTAAACTATTCAAAGAATTTCTTTTCAAATATACTATGAGTCATTCATTTTTACTACAATTGTACGAAATTTTATTAAAAACATATACTTTACATACCTTAAAGCAGTAAATCAGTAAATCAATAGAGGTGTTATTACCTAACACCTAGGGGATTAGTATGCTTTTGTTTTACTGCTTTACTGCTTTAACTCATGTTTTACTGCTTTAACTCACATGTTTTACTGCTTTAACTCATATATTTATTAACATTACATACCTTAAAGCAGTAAATCAGTAAATCAATAGAGGTGTTACCTAGGGATTAGTATGCTTTTGTTTTACTGCTTTTATGCTTTACTGTTTTAATCTTTCTGCTTACTGTTTTTAACTTTCTGCTTACTGCTTTAACTTTCTGTTTACTGCTTTAACTCATATATTTAGATTAACATTATGTTTTCTTTTATATTTTTGTTTTATTACTTTTTATTTATTATTTCTATTTTTATTTTTGTTTTAATACTTTTTTTATTTTTAATTTGTAATGTAAGAATAAAAACACACAGAGTTTCTGTTATATAAACATTTTATTTTAATAAATTGTAATGAAATTTTATTAAAACCTTTTTATATATACGAGTTTTAAGGGAAGTAAAATCACATTTTTTCATTTTAAAGCATTTATTACATAATTAGAAACTATAAAATCATTGACATACAAATTTTTAGCATCAAATATATTTACAAGTTTATTAAAACATACATTATTTAAAAAACATATAATGAAATAAATACAATAGACTCCACATAAATTGGAATATAAGGGTTGAACAGGGTAAGACATAGTTTTTACACAGCTTACATTATTATATTTTAAAAATAAGGTAATATAATGATTATTCAATATAAATTTTAAGTTCAAAGAATCAATTATGTGAACAGTATCGTTTTTTGCTCTATAAACGGAAATCCAATGGCCTGTTGAGGTGATGTGACGAGGCAATGTATTGAATATGAAGCAGGTATCCTTTTCCAACTTTACAGAGTTTATTTCGTTAATAGCAAATACACCTAAAAGCGAGGTTCATTTTTAAACACCATTTTATTTCCCCTTCATTCATCTTTAATAATTCAAAAGTACGTTTCGTACTGTCAATTTCAATGAGTTGAGGATGCTCAAGATAGACCACTACAGTGATGGGCGATTGTAGAATCGATCCAAAAGAGAGACTTAGTCCTAAGGTGCCCTTTCTCAAAATGTTTAAATGATAGGCGTTACAAGCTGAAAGGTCTGCAGTAAGATCATAGGCGTATAAATTACTATTCTTTGCGTATTCTTCAAGATTTAAACCTGTCCCGCTATCATTACATGATACAGTATTGGCTATTAAGTCGTAAAAAGGCCGCGTACAGAGAGATAGGTCTCCGTTGTATAACATTTCATAATCACGTCCGTGAGTAGTCCATTCACATGTAAACTGATACCCCTAAGTCCGAAAGGTGTGAATTTATAGGGTGACTTTTTATAATTCCCGGAGTAGGCTTCATGTTCCACAATCCCTATTATTACTTTCTGTGGTAAACGTTCACAATGTTAGGGATATTGATACTAGATAATCCTTGAGATAAATATCTTGGTTTCAACTCTTAATAGGGTACTTTGCTGTAGTATTCAAAAGTGAATTTTCTTCTAAATGTCGCTGTGGTGATAATTTCACTTTTCAAACATAATAAGCCCCCAGCAGTTTGAAAACAGGTTTTGGACATACAGCTGTAGCAGTAGGTTTACTTTTTTATTTTAAGAGCAATTAGGATTTGATCGTGATGGAAATACTCTAGCATCTACAGATGGTGAATGGTTTTGAGAAGATGTCGCCATTTAATCGACCGTAAAATTCATAAGTACATTTATAAATTTAGACCCACATCTGTATGTGCAGCTTCATCTTTGAAACCAAAACCACATGATTGGAGATATGAATGTTTTACATCGTCTGAATAATTTAACAAATGTTTTATATAACTCCTATAAGGATAATTAGCCGCTTAATGAAGTTCCGTTAAGATAGACTTCAACTTGGGTGAAACATGTATACAGGAAATGATTCTGCATAATATATATCACCTAAAGGGTATCACCATCGGGTTTTTGTCAATTTCTGTTTTACTACAAAACACAGATGGATCATACTTGATCACACCTGGAATATTTAACCTAGAGGAACATCTGTATTAAAAATTGAATGCAGAGATTAATACTGATAAAGTTAATCGTTAACGCTTAATGTGTAGGGGCTATGAAGAGATCCACCCACTCATGTCAACTAGACTAGCTGATGAAGGAAAATGATCTGTATAAAAGGAGTTTCCAATGTAGCATGAACATTTCTCTCTATGAAAACTATTTGGTATGAGATCCTGTATAAAGCACGTTAGTAATTAACAGCAAATACATCAATACATTTTTTCATGAGCTCAGCCTTTTTCTTTATGACAATCTTCTTGCCCTCGTCCTTGACCTGATATTTACTGTCTATTTTACAAGCAGAACATCATCCATCTCATCTGAAACACTGCACATGCCTTTTTACGTTGCACTGGGATTATTTCCCTGCTGCAATATCTTGAATAGTATGCAAAACCTGTCTTGTGCTTTTTACCTTATATATTCCCACCCTCCTGGAGTAGAGCCTGCACTTTCCATAGCTTGCTGAAAAAATCCACTACAAGCCATACCCCTCTATTTTTTGATCCTCTGAATACCCTTTCCTCGTCCATCATTACAGGAGTGTCTTTCTTATACTATATCTTTTACTGTGAGAGTAAAAGAATGAATGAAAATATATCACTACACCCTTATATAATCCACACATGTAATAATGTATCTGTTTCTTTCTGAATAATAAACTTTGCATAACAATGCTCCGTCTGTAAAAGGGAAGGGATTTCCCCTTTTATATGCACGTGTACAGAGTCAAAATTTGATCTATTCAGAGAAGATAATGAACATTAGGAAAAGATACTTTACTCTCTTTGGAAAATATACTACTTTTAATAAAGGAGCTTTAGTATTACTCATGATACTAGATGATCAATTGTTTATATACATAGTTTTGCTACCAGGATAATGAGCATCTCGGACGAAAAGATGTATAATGCAAAGTACTCGGTCTGCGTCGTCTTTTTGCATGCCACGTCAAGGGTTTATTCTCCACAGAAAGTATAACCCTCTTCAACATAAGGGATATCATAAAGTATATCCAGCTCAGCATCACGTTTAAGAAGCGCTGCCACTGTGACCGCTCGAGAAAAACGTATCACGGTCTCGTAGGTTTACACACATAAGGTCTTAACATATTACCATTTTTATCTTCATAGGTACGTTATCAGTTTTATATACCAGATCCTACACACTCACATCAAAGAGCTGTTTAACATCAAATGAGCAGGCACCGATTTAAAAATAAGCTCGTCGCAGATAAATTCTTCAAAGAAGTATTCTCTTTGTAGCGCGTTGTTTATTCACCTTTTCAATTATAGTCCTCTTCGATACTGAGCGACTTCCACCTGTAATATACCTAACACATTCTACACTTCTGTACACCACCATCCAGAATAGATTGAAAATTTTCATGTCCGTATTTTTAATATCATTTCCTCACATAATCCTACTGTATGCCTCCTTCAAGTTGGGAGATTCATTAATTACAAACTGAGATGATATCAGACAACCCAAAGAGTTTAATGATTTAGAGTTAAAAAGTGGTCACATTTCCATGATTGTTAAATGACAACTGGATTAATGATTCTGAATCACTCATTTATATAAGTATTAAACTTAGCAGGATACCTCTCCATTTCACCAGATACTGTTTATTTTTCCTTACTTCTAGCTAATATTTTTCAATTTATACGGAGTTACAGGTTGAACTCTTACTTTGCATTTGGTTTATAGAACCCTCCTTTTATTTTTCACCATCTAAATCCTCCAGATAATATAACTTTTTAAACTATCACGTCGGAATGCTCGGATATTGTGAACTTTAAAACTTCCAGTCCATCCAGCTTCTCTATCCTTTTCTGAATCTTGCTTCTGATCGAGATACTCTCACACAGTCATTCACCTTATACCTGAATTTTCTTTATTTGGTTTCTTTTTCATACAGATGTTCTACAGCCTCTAGTTTTTGACATTGCTAAAGGAGTTGTCTTTATAGTTCTATGGTAAGATCTGTTATAAGAATGAGCATCGTCCTGTATATCAATATATTTAAAGTATTCATTTTGTAGTAAATACCCATGCATGCGTCTTTAATAGCTTAACTTTCAACCAGCTGCTTTGTTACTGAAAATGTATTGTAATATTATAACATAATCAAAGGAGTTCCTGAAACTCTCGCCCCTTGAATTCCATTCCTGAATCTGTCCAAAATGATTTAGGTGTTCTCCGCTCGTCCTCTATAATTTCAAGTACTGCAGTGGCAACTGTGGCTGATCTTTTATCTTTTAAGGGTTTCAACCATAAGTATCTAGAGTATACGTCAATTGTAAAAAGTATATATTGAAAGCCTTCATTATAAGAGCTGTATTTAATCATTTCCGATAAATCTAACTGCCATATGCTATCGAGCTGCGGAGATATGGTCTTCCGTGTAGGAAATTTTTTTCTTACAGGTTTATGTAGAGTAAATGCCTCTTCGCCCTCTAAATATGCTTTTAACTCTTTTTTCTCAATATTAGGATACCTTAAAGCAAACCTAGTGAAACCCCCAAAACTATTTGGCTCCCTCAGATTGAAGTAATACTTATCAACTACCTCCTTCGCATCCATGTTGTCTACTGACACACGTGTAAGCGTTATATATATATATATATATATATATATATATATATATATATATATATATATATATATATATATATATATATATATATATATATATATATATATATATATATATATATATATATATAAAGTTTAAAAGGATAAAGAGATTTGATTTTAAAATAACATTTTTATTTATATACAGTATATCATAACTAAATAAATATATAATACATAATTATGATTTAATCCACTATGTTTATTATAAGGTGCTTTTCTTACTCTTCCTCTGGTAACACGTTAATACGCCTAAATTTATCTGAAGCGTAAGTATGCCTGAGGACTTGAGTCAGGTCTTGCGTAATAGATATTATCCGTTCGGCAAACGTTGTGTATTTAAGATTAAAGTTCTGGGAAATTTAATAGTCTGAAGTTCTTGTTTGATATCATTCCGCCTTAGGGCCTTTCTTCCAAAGCATGAGAGATCAGCTATCAAATCCACAACATTTGATCCTTTAACTATTTCATCATCAATTACTGATCTGCCCTGCTTCATTCAGGGTTAATTGGTCTTTAAAATATTATATAAAGCTATTCTTGATTTACGCACTCTATTAGTAAGCCTCCTAGTATATTTTTTAAAATCTTCATTTTCACTTCAAGTTTTACTTCATTGGGTATATCTACATCATCGGTTAGCGGGTGGATGTAGGTGCAAGTCTCTAAGATCTATCAATTTTGTATGGCATCCTGGTTGAAGTGGTGCACGAAAAACGCAGCGTTTCACGATAAATGCGAAACGGTTAAACACCCAAATTGACTTGGAACGGCGGCCACC